>SJXQ01000278.1:0-20270 GCA_006408695.1 Aepyceros melampus
TGGACAGGGAGGCCTGGCGTACTGCAATTCATGGGGTCGCAAAGAGTCGGACACGACTGTGCGACTGAACTGAACTGAATGACCTGGGGAGTTTCTCTTTTGGTATCCTATCATTTTGCCTTTTCATACTATTCATGGTCGGGTATAGCCCCTGTTAATATCAGAAGAGTGTAGTATAACAGACAGATTTTGGTTTTGGGGGTAGATGCTTGAGCAGATCTAGGGGACTTCTTGAGTCTTAATCCACCTCGCCCACATGACCTTGTCATGGGTGGTGTTGGGGAGTCCCACGAGTCCTGACCCACCATTGCCCATCAGGGCTCTTCCTGTTGACCTTTGCCATGGGTGGGATTGCCCGTGCTGGCTCCCGGCAATGATGATCTTGTTTTCCATGATGACCTTGCCCTTCACTGTGGAGCTGACCTTCCTGATTCTGTTTTGGGAGACCTTCAGCTTAAGGCTCTCTGGTCAAGGTCATTAGTGATGTCACAAGAAGATCCCAGTAGGAGATGTAAACCTAGCCACTTGCTTACATCTTGGTCTGATCTGGTTGTAGCTTATGTCTCCTTTGGTAGGAATAGAAACAACAGACATGCATCCTCTACCTTCGGGGCTAGAGAATTATCCTCTGTTCTACACCCACCCCAGGTGTAAACCTTGTATTTTTTTCTAGAGCTTTGGATTACCAGTCGACTTTCAATCAGCAAAAACACCATAAGTATTGTTCTTTCTCAAAACTTTGACTTTCAAGGCACCTGGTTTTCTTGATTGCTTTAGAAATACAGGAATATGGGGGATGGAAAAATTAGGAATTTGGGATTAATAGATACACACTACTACATATAAACAATGGGACCTACTCTATAGCACAAGTAACTATTTTCAATATCTTGTGATAACCTGTAATAGATAAAAATCTGAAAATATATATATATAATCTGTCTATATATGTATATATGTACAACTTAATCACTTTGCTGTATACTTGAAACATCATAAATCAGCTATACTTCAGTTTAAAAAAAGTAAAAAGAAATATAGGCATATCTTGTTTTACTGCTCTTCACAGATACTGCATTTTTATTTTTATTTTTTTACAAATTGGATGTTTATCACAACCCTACATCAAGTAAGTCTATTGGTGCCATTTTTTTTTTTTAAAACAACATTTGCTCACCCCAAGTCTTTGTGTCACATTTTGCTAATTCTCACAATATTTCAAAGTTTTTCACTATCGTTACTTTTTTATGGTGATCTGTGACCAGTGAACTTTAATGTTACTACTATAACTTACTGAAGGCTCAGATGATGTTTAACATTGTTTAGCAGTAAAATATTTTTAAATTAATATCTGCACATTGTTTTTTTCAGTCATAATGTTATTACACACTTGATAGGCTACAGTGTGGTATAAACTTAACTTCTTTATGCTCTGGGAAACCAGGAAATTTATGTGGCTCTTTATTGTGATATTCACTTCGTTGTGGTGTTCTGAAACTGAACCTGCAATATCTCCAAGCTTCTTTCGAGAAAGCAAGTGATTGTCTGTTCCAAAAGCTTTGAGGACATAAGTTAACTCAATAAGCTGTAAGCCTAATGCTCGACATGACAGGCAGCCAGCTTGGGGGAGTGGCTGGGTAAGTGATAGGTACTGATGAAGGGCATAATCCACAGTGTTGTCCCTATGGTCATATATTTCCAAGTGCTTTCATTGTTGTGCAGCCATTCAGTTGTGTCTGACTGCCAGCCCATGGACTGTAGCACGCCAGGCTTCCCTGTCCTTCACTATCTCCCAGAGTTTGCTCAAACTCATGTACATCAAGTCAGTGATGCCATCCAACTGTCTCATTCTCTGTCATCACCTTCTCCTGTTGCCCTCAGTCTTTTCCAGCTTCTAAGTGTTTTCTAATGAGTCAGCTTTTTGCATCAGGTGGCCAAGTTTTAGAGTTTCAGCTTCAGCATCAGTCCTTCCAATGAATATTCAGGGTTTATTTCCTTTAGGATGGACTGGTTTGATCTCCTTGCAGCCCAAGGGACTCTCAAGGTCTTCAGCACCACAGTTTGAAAGCATCAATTCTTGTGCACTCAGACCAACTCTTTATGGACCAACTCTCACATCTGTACATGACTGCTGGAAAAACCATAGGTTTGCCTATGTGGACCTTTGTTGGCGAAGGGATGTCTCTGCTTTTGAGTACACTGTCTAGGTTTGTCAAAACTTTTCTTCCAAAGAGCAAACATCTTTTAACTTCATGGCTGCAGTCACCATCTGCAGTGATTTTGGAGCACAATAAAATCTGTCACTTTTTCTGTTGTTTCCTTATCTACTTGCCATGAAGTGATGAGACCAGATGCCATGATCTTAGTTTTTTGGATGTTGAGTTTTAAACCAGTTTTTTCATTTTCCTCTTTTATTTTCATCAAGAGGTTCTTTGGTTCCTCTTTGCTTTCTGTGATTAGGGTGTTATCATCTGCATATCTGAGATTACTGATATTTCTCTCAACAATCTTGATTCTAGCTTGAACTTCATCCAGCCCAGCATTTCACATGATGTACTCTGCATATTAGTTAAATAAGCAGGGTGACAATATACAACCTTGATGTACTCCTTTCCCAATTTGGAACCAGTTTGTTGTTCCACGTCCATCTGACTGTTGCTCCTTAACCTGCATACAGGTTTTTCAGGAGGCAGGTAAGGTATTCTCATTACTTTAAGAATTTTCCACAGTTTGTTGTGATTCACATAATCAAAAGCTTTAGAGTAGTCAATGGAGCAGAAGTAGATGTTTTTCTGGAATTCTCTTGCTTTTTCTATGATCCAGTAGATGTTGGCAATTTGACCTCTGGTTCCTCTACCTTCTCTAAATCTAGCTTGAACATCTGGAATTTCTTGGTTCACATTCTGTTGAAGCCTAGCTTGGAGGATTTTGAGCATGACCTTGCTGGGATGTTAAATGAGTGCAATTGTGTGGTAGTTTGAACATTCTTTGGCATTGCCATCCTTTGAAATTGGAATAAAAACTGATCTTTTCCAGTCTGGTGGACACTGCTGAGTTGAGACATGCAATCAAAACTACAGTGAGATCTCAAACCAGTCAGAATGATGATCATCAAAAAATCTACAGATAAATGCTAAAGAGGGTGTAGAGAAAAGAGAGCCCTCCTAAGTTGTTGGTGGAATGTAAATTTGTGCAGACACTATCAAAAAACTGGAGGGATTTTCCTGGTGGCCCAGTGGTAAAGAATCTGCCTTCCAATGTAGAGGACTTGGGTTCGATGCCTAGTTGGGGAACTAAAGTCCCACATGCTGTGGGTGACTAAGCCCACACACCACAACCACTGAGCTCGTGCTTCACAACAAAGATCCCTCATACCACAACTCAGACCCAGTGCAGCAACAAACAAACAAATGAAGAAAAACTATGAAGGTTCCATAAGAAGGTAAAACCAGCCCCTGTATGATCCAACAGTTACACTCCTGGGCATTTACCCAGAGAAAAACATGGATATCTGCACCCCAGTGATCACTGAAATACTGTTTACAATAGTTAAGACACGGAAGCAACCCAGATGTCAGTTTACAGGTTAATGGATAAAGAAGATGTGATACATATATACAGTGGAATATTGTGCTGTGCTGTGCTGTTCTTAGTCTCTCAGTCGTATCTGACTCTTTGTGACCTCATGGACTGTAGCCTGCCAGGCTCCTCTGTCTGTGGGGATTCTCCCGGCAAGAATACTGGAGTGAGTTGCTATGCCCTCCTTCAGGGATTCTTCCCAACCCAGGGATCAAACCTTGGTCTCCTGCATTGAAGGTAGATTCTTTACCATCTGAGCCACCAGAGAAGTCCACAATGGAATAGTACTGATATATAAAAAAGACTGAAATAATGCCATTTGCAGCAACATAGATGGTCCAGGAGATGATCATATTAAATGAAGTAAGTCAGACAGTGAAAGTGAAGTCGCTCAACTGTGTCCAACTCTTTGCAACCCAATGGACTAGCCTACCAGGCTTCTCCATCCATGGGATTTTCCAGGCAAGACAGCGAAAGATAAATATCATATGATATGGCTTACATGCGGATCTTAAAAAAAATAAAGTGATACAAATGAACTTATTTACAAAATAGAAACAGACTCACTAACATCGAGACCAGAGACTAAATTTGTGGTTACCCAGGAGAATTGTGCAGGGAGGGGATAGACTGAGAGTTTGAGAATGACATGCACATACTGCTCTATTTAAAAAAGATGGCTAACAAGGACCTACTGTATAGCATAGGCAACTCTGTTCAATGTTCTATGATGACTTGAATGGGAAAAAGTTTGGAAAAGAATGGATACATGTGTATATACACACACACACACACACACACACACATATCACTGATTCACTTTGCTGTAAACCTGAAACTACCACAACATTGTAAATCAACTACATTCCAATGTAATAAAAAATTAAAAGTAAATATACTCCTATATACAGTAAAAATTAAAAAAGAAAATGAATCAAATTATTTTGCAATCAGTTCAGTTCAGTCGCTCAGTTGTGTCTGACTCTTTGCGACCCAATGATTTGAAATTGGCATTCCTAATGAGTTTCTGGGATCAAGGGATTGTTATCACACTAACTTAAATGTGTGATTCAGTTTAGTTCAACTTGGGTTACAGGAAGAATGGGGAAAGAGAGATTATAGGAAAATTATCTATATATATATATATATATAGATTATAGGAACTTTATATATATATATATATATATATATATATATATATATATAATGTTAAAATAAAAATTAAAAATTGTACTTATCTTTCTGGACATAAAATTTAGAGTTGCTATATGTTTATGTGTTCTGAAATACCTAGAATCTTTGACAAAACTGGTAGGCATAGAGGCTAAGTTGGTAAAATTCTATTCCTGGCCTTTTTTGAGCCTATGTTCCAGTGCAACTCTTGTGGCTCCTGACATGAGCCTTGACCACACTGCACTCTGTTCCTGTCACTGCCCCCTCCTCTCTGACTGCCCCTTTTCTTTATTCTTTTCCAACATTTGACAGTAAACACGTTTCAAGCCTTCATTTTCACCACAGGCTTGTTTGTCTTTCATTTCCCCTTTCACTCTCCCTCTTGTCCACAACCATCAGGCATGTGGTCCTCCAAGTCCACATCCCTAATCCTGTCATCCCTGTATCCCACTGTCTCGGCTGCTTCCCTTGCTAGCTATATTCAGTTCCTCCTTGACCGTACCCTACAGTCTTGCCAAATTACACCACTGGGCAGTCACTATGTCCTACCCTGAATTAAGTTTCTTTTGTTTTTAACTTTTAATCAGCATGTATTGTGTGCCTGATTCCTGTCATGTACAATGTCAGAGCCCTGAGATGCAGAGTGAACGTGGAAAACCATATAAACCTGCTCTTGAGGAGATCCCAGGCTAGCGACCAACTCTCTTGGTCCATTTGGTTGCCTGTGTCTGGAATAACCACTGACTGCCTACCCACCTCCATTCTGCACGTTCAAGGCTATTCATTCTTCAAGGCCCAGCTCTCTGCCCTCCATCCTCTGTGAAGCTTGTCCTCCAAACCTCTGGCCAGAAATCATCTCTTCTTTTACTCAACTCCTCCTTGTCATGCATTTTTTTTCTTGCATTATAGACACTTAAGGATTTTCTTCTCTCTCTCCTTTCAGTATAGGCTCCCTGACATATGTGTTTTCCTCTTCTAGAGCGTCTAACATAGTGCTATCATGCAGTTAAATATGCAGTAAATGTTTGCTGAATAAATATAGAAACTAATGAAAATTGACTTAAGTTTTCCTCAAATATGTTTTGACTGTATGCCATTTCTTATTTGTTGATCATGAAAGTTAAATAAAACTATTTTCTTTTACTGTGAATATATACCAGGCACATAGAAAATAATTTTCACCTGAGTATAATAAAATTAGAGTTGAAAAGTAGACAGGAGAAATGTTTATGTTTACATGCACACTTTCTTAAATTATAAGCAAAGTTAATATAAGGTATTATCCATATGGAAAGATATTTTAGAATATTGAATATTGAACTTCTCATGTCTCTTATTTTACTTCTTGTGGTAAGTTAGTTAACAGTGTCTTTTACTTGTAACTCACATGCAGAGGAAGTAATGAAAGTTCAATCCTAGATTCAAATCCCAGCTCTGTCATCTGCTGATTCTACTGCCTTGGCCAAGGTATTTAACTACACATCAATCTTCATCTGTGTCTGGCTGTGAACTTCTTGATAGACTGTCTTACTCATCTTTGAATCTCCCATTCCTAGAACAGTGCTTTGGTGATAGATATTCAGTGCTTACAGGGTAGATGAATGGATAGGGAAGATGGAAGGAATAAATGGAAGAGTGGATTGATGGGAATCATGAACCTTGTTTGTCTACTTTTGAGAGACATTCTTGAGAATTAACAGTGATGATTATAAAGCATATGAAACACTAAATCATCAACTCACAGCTATTTTTATTTTCTATTTCAAATCCAAAGACTGCTATCTTAGTTATGGGATGATTTCATGGATCTGATGGTCACCATAACCTTTGTTACACCTCATTTATATGTGAGGGCATCCCATCTCTCAAACCTTGTGAATCTGTCCACTTGGAGCTGTATTAATAATGCCATTCACTTTAAGGCACTATATTTTGTTTTAATGCCTATCAAAAGAGTATTAATGAAGTATATTGTATTTGCATTTTTAAAATGTTCAGTTCAGTCACTCAGTCATGTCCAACCTTGGCAACCCCATGAACCACAGCACACCAGGCCTCCCTGTCCATCGCCAACTCCCAGAGTTCACCCAAACCCGTGTCCATCGAGTCGGTGGTGCCATCCAACCATCTCATCCTCTGTCATCCCTTTCTCCTCCTGCCCTCAATCTTTCCCATCTTTAAAGTGTTAAAAAAGTTAAATTTTAAGTTCTTATAAATTATCAAGCATTGCAACAAACTATCACACTTCTGTTTTCCTCTACCTAAAACTGAAAACTCCCCTTATAAAATATAATGAGTTAGTAATGTCAACAATAAAAACATGTACAATGTGAGAATTGTAAGTTGCTATGTATGGGGCAAAATGAGGACTACAGCCCAAGAGACAGCATTTCAGATGGCTTTGAGAAGCTACTCCAAAGAGTTGAGGGAAAGGTCAGTGTTATATGTGATTGTGAAGAGGGGTATGTGCAGTCAAGTACACCTTTTGGCAGAGACTTATTGCTAATCATGAAGAACAAATATTGCTGTTAATGATTTTAGTGCTTTTGTAGATATGAGGACATGCAAGAATTGGGGTAGATATGAGAAGATTCAAGAATTGGGCTCTTAAAATCTTTTCCTAAAAATATCTAAAAGTATCTGAATGCCTATTCTGCCAGTTTTTCCCAGGGCACAGAGTGTCTCATTCCAAGTCTCCACCCTGTACTCCTTTTAGGATGTGTTGAAGGTCAGTGGCTGAGGTAGTTTTTGACCTAGCTCTTGTAGAAGCAGAAGGCAAGTGCCAATTTTTAGGAGAACTAATACTTAAAAGTTTCAAAATATTTGATCAAAATGATCTTTCTACCACTTATATTATTAATCCTATTGCTTTTTGAGAGCATTACATTTGTTTTTCTGGCTTTGAGTATTTAGATATTAGCCAATTCTAAGAACTACTCATCTCAGTGGCATTTATGTGTTTTAGACAGTGTGAGACAGACAAATTGGAAGATTTACCATTCATTAAAATGTGAATAGATAAAGTAGAAAGTTGGACAAGGACAAATATTAATAATATTTTCATTAAAATATATAAAGTCTTTATAGTTAGAGAACTCATTTTCACCAACTCTGAAGTGGTGACTTTTAAAAGTTGTTGCTTTTGCAGAGTGTAAAGTTGTTCATTGTATGAAGTAATGAACCTTTTTATCTCAGGCGGCCTCAGCCTGCAGCAGCTTGAAGAAGGATTTTGGTTCCCTGGACAGAGATTGAAGTGTGGCTGAGGCACAGAAAGCTCTGAATGCCAGGCACTAGGTCTCAAGGGCCAGTAGCCAGTGACAAAGCCCTGGACTTTGACTTTGTATAAATGAATTTACACAAGCAGATGTAAAGTAATGAAACAAGTAAAGTGCTCAGTAGGAGGGAAAATGATAATGTGTAGATAGTCACATGGGCAGGCTCAGAAAAAGAGTGGTACACTTGTGATAGGTAAAATCACTTATATGGGGCATTTTTTCTGGGTTTCCTTTAGCCAGTCATCTTGTTTTATCTGACTCTAGTTTATACTTGGTTTATCTCAAGGTCCTCCCGTGTGTGTGTATACATCCCTTAGCCAAGATGGATCCTAGAGAAGAGGCTTATAGGTAGGTTGACATCACCTACAATGGTGTGGTGACCCCTCCCTTTTTGACTCCCAAGGAACATTTCTGCACATGTGTAGGTAGGAAGGTCTTTTTGACCTTGAAAATGAGAAAATGTGGCCTGTTTATCTTTTATCTGGACAGGGTTCAGCTTTTCCTCCCTCCTGCTATTGTCTTCTTCTTGGAGTATCTGTCCAGAGAAGACAAACTCCAGCTGGGCAGCCTGGGGCCCATCTATCTCCTGCCCCAATTTCATGTACTTATTTACTTAGTCTTTGGCATGAGAGAGACCTGTGTTTTAAAACTGTGTTTTTTCTTCTTCTCCAATGTCGAGAGGAGTAGCTATATATTCTATATTTAAGTAAAATTGCACATTCAGGGCATCTAAATTGGCATGCCAAATTATAGGATGTTTTAATAACTAGGTGGATGTGACCTCTTTTGAGAAGCTGTCCTTAGCAGTGATGCACAGTATTTAATGAAAGATTAGTGGGAAAATGGCCTTTGTGAGACTTAATAAACATTTTCCACTAAATAACATAGGATGGATTAAATACAATACCTAGATGTGAAAAACAACCTGTGTCTTGCTTAGTTTCAGCATATTTTCTTAAGATACATTTACTCTAGTAGTGGTTGTAGTAGTGTTAGTCATTCAGTCATGCCTGACTCTTTGCAACCCCATGGACTGTAGCTCACCAGGCTCCTCTGTCCCTGGGATTTCTCCAGGCAAGAATACTGGAGAGGGTAGACATTCTTTTCTCTGGAGGATCTTCCCAACCCGGGGATGGAACCTGGATCTCCTGAATTGGAGGCATATCCTTTACTGTCTACAAAACTGCTTTCCTAGGTACACCATTTAGGCCAATTGTTTCAGACCCTTCTTTCCCTCTGAAACTATTAAGCAAAGCCACTAACAGGTAGAAAGGCAGAGTTAATAGCCCCTTCCTCTCCTTTTCAGTTTCCAATTAGTGGACATATTAATGAGCAATCAAGTTGCTTAAAGGTAGGGAGTGGGAAAAAGAGAGAAACAAGGAAAGATAAATTGTGACAAAAGAGATTCAGATCCTCAGCAATTCAGACTGGGCTTCCCTGTGTGCTATGCCAGTCTGTGATCACTGGAATTTGGAGCCCAATTTCTTTCTTGCTGATTTAGTCTTATCTAAAGAGAAAACTGGATTTCTACAGATTTCTTCTATGCAAAGCAGCTCTGCTAGGGCTGCTTATGTAGCAGCTCTTTTTGCCAGCCTTTCACTCTCAAAATAGTAAACTACAACCACAGCCAAATTTATGAAGCATCTTAACCTCTTTGACAAGAGATTCAGTGCTCTTTTCATTTAGTTCAGTCACTCAGTCATGTCCGACTCTTTGCGACACCATAGACTGAAGCACGCAGGCCTCCATGTCCATCACCAACTCCCGGAGTTTACTCAAACTCTTGTCCACTGAGTCAGTGCTGCCATCTAACATCTCATCCTCTGTCATCCCCTTCTAATCCCACTTTCAATCTTTCCCAGCATCAGGGTCTTTTCAAATGAATCAGTTCTTCACATCAGATGGCCAAAGTATTGGAGTTTCAGCTTCAACATCAGTCCTTCCAATGAATATTCAGGACTTATTTCCTTAGGTTGGACTGGTTGGATTTTCATGCAGTCCAAGGGACTCTCAAGAGTCTCCTCCAACACCACAGTTCAAAAGCATCAATTCTTCAGTGCTCAGCTTTCTTTATGGTCCAACTTTCACATCCATAGGTGACTACGGGAAAAACCATATCTTTGACTAGATGGATGTTTGTTGCAAGATAATGTCTCTGCTTTTAAATATGCTGTCTAATAATGCATATATATGGAATTTAGAAAGATGGTAATGATAATCCTGTATGTGACACAGCAAAAGAGACATATATGTATAGAACAATCTTTTGGACTGTTGAGGGGGTGGATGATATGGGAGAATGGCATTGAAACGTGTAAATTATCATATGTGAAACAAGTCACCAGTCCTGATTTGATGCATGCTACAGGGTGCTCGGGGCTGGTGCACTCAGATGACCCAGAAGGATGGGATGGGGAGGGAGGTGGGAGGAGGGATCCAGATGGGGAACACGTGTACACCTATGGCATATTCATGTCAGTGTATGACAAAACCAATACAATATTGTAAAGTAAAATAAATAAATAAAACTGATAAATAAATAAATATGCTGTCTAGATTGGTCATAACTTTTGTTCCAAGGAGCAAGCATCTTTTAATTTAATGGCTGCAGTCACCATCTGCAGTGACTTTGAAAAATAAAATCAGCCACTGCTTCCACTGTTTCCCCATCTATCTGACATGAAGTGATGGGACCAGAAGCCATGATCTTAGTTTTCTGAATGTTGAGTTTTAAACCACCTTTTGCACTCTCCTCTTCCACTTTCATCAAGAGGCTCTTTAGTTCTTCACTTTCTGCCGTAAGGGTGGTGTCATCTGCATATCTGAAGTTATTGAATTTCTCCCAGCAATCTTGATTCCAGCTTGTGCTTCTTCCAGCCCAGCGTTTCTCATGATGTACTCTGCATAGCAGTTAAATAAGCAGGGTGACAATATACAGCCTTGACATACTTCTTTCCCGATTTGGAAACAGTGTGTTGTTCCATGTCCAGTTCTAACTGTTGCTTCCTGACCTGCATGATGTTAAAAAAATTAATACACATTTAATTTTCTTAAAAGTGCATAAAAATCTGCATTTCTCAGGAGGCTGGTCAGGTGGTCTGGTATTCCCATTTCTTTCAGAATTTTCCACAGTTTGTTGTGATCCATACAGTTAAAGGCTTTGGCACAGTCAATAAAGCAGAAGTAGATGTTTGCTGGCACTCTCTTGCTTTTTTGATGATCCATTGAATGTTGACAATTTGATCTCTGGTTCCACTGCCTTTTCCAAGTCCAGCTTGAACATCTGGAGGTTCATGGTTTACATACTATTGAAGCCTGGTTTGGAAAATTTTGAGCATTACTTTGCTAGCGTGTGAGGTGAGTGCAATTGTGTGGTAGTTTGAGCATTCTTTGGCATTGCCCTTCTTTGGGATTGGAATGAAAACTGACCTTTTCCAGTCCTGTGACCACTGCTGTTTTCTAAATTTTCTGGCACATTGAATGCAGCACTTTCACAGCATCATCTTTCAGGATTTGAAATCACTCAACTAGAATTCCATCACCTCCACTAGCTTTGTTCATAATGATGCTTCCTAAGGCCCACTAGAGTTCACATTCTAGGATGTCTGGCTCTAGGTGAGCTATCACACCATCGTTATTATCTGAGTGCTCTTTTAGCAGTTGATATATTCCAGGACTCTAAAGAAATATTAGAAATATTTTTCTCCAAAATATTGCTCAGGTTCTAGCACACCAACTTGACAATTAATTTGCTATCAGATCATTGCCATCTGGTTTATATGACATAAACTTGCTTTTTAGCTAAGGAAGAAAGGAAATGAAGTCTCTCAGTTGTGTCTGACTCTTTGCGATCCTATGACTGTAGTCTACCAGGCTTCTCCCTCCATGGAATTCTCCAGGCAAGAGTACTGGAATGGGTGGCCATTTCCTTCTCCAGGGGATCTTCCTGACCCAGGGATTGAATCCAGGTCTCTTGCATTGCAGGCAGATGCTTTACCCTCTGAGCCACCAGGAGAGTCCCCTTTTTAGCTATTTTTTGAATCAAGAAATCTCTAAGCTTTGAATGTCTGTATAAATAGCCCTCAAAACTCAGAGTCTGAGCTAAAAATGCTAATTAATGATATCAACTCTCAATGCCATTGGCAAATATAAAATGCTACAGACTGCTGAGTGCCCCTAATCATAGTCTAAAGCTTTTATTTTCTTCCTTTACTCTAATATATAATAATACAAGGTCAGAGTAGTGGAACAAGAGGGAAGGGGACAGGCCACAACCTTTAAAAGATTGAGGTAGCCTTTGAGGATATGGCATAAAGTGGTCAGAACCAACTAGGTACAAGATGGCAGAGGATTTAACTTTTAGTAGACCTTGACCTCATTATATGCTTATTGTAACACATTAGTATGCCAGTAATAACTGACACACCCACAGGTGCTATGGCAGTTACAAGGCTGACCATAAAAGGCCAAAAAGGTCAGTGGTTGCTCAGTTTCTGGATATCCCTGCCAGTTTCCAAAGTAGTTGGAATAATCCTCCCACTCATTAGCTTATAACATTACCCAGACCATAAAAACGAATCCCACCATATTTCAGGGTCTCTCACCTTCTGAGACAATCCATACTCTGTCCCTTGAGTGTGTTTCTGCCATAACCATCCTTGCATTTTGAGAGCACCTACCGTCTGTTTATAGACTTTGTATGTGTGTGTTCAGTCACTCAGTCATGTCCAACTCTTTATGACCCTATGGACTGTGGCCTGACAGGCTCCTTTGTCCATGGGATTTTACAGGCAAGAATACTAGAGTGGGTTGTCATTTCCTTTTCTGGGGAAACAAAACATAGTAATAGCTAAATCAGTGAATTCTTTGAAAATGAGGATCAATAAAATTTAGCTGAAATAGAAGAATCAATCATGAAAACACTGTAAGAAGGTAATTTTCCTAATATTTTGTGATTCTTGCTTCCATAAGGTGAAGAAGAAATCTGTGGACCAATATTCTAGAACATATTCTAAGTCTTCCATACCATATAAGAACTGAGAGTGAAGTTTTTGACTAATAAGTGTTTTATTGGAACACATTCTTATCAAGTATACAATAGAGATACAATAGAATCTCTATCTCTCTAAATAAATTCACTTCTTACCTAGCAGTGTCTCTCACTGAATTCTTTCTGAGTTAAGACATAAAGCACCTGAACTTCAGTACGTCCAGACACCAGGTGAGTGATTCTAATTAAAAGACCATGAGTTCAAGTCCCAGTCTGAGGTTGCACAGTTTCATTAGGATTTTGCCTTGTAAAACAAAGTAATCAAAGCATTTACACACCACAAGGCTTACCACCTAAACAGATTCTCTCCATTTTTCTCCTCCTGCCCCTTTCCAAAATATTGTGTGAGTTACAGTATGTTAATGTGATACATTGCATGCTGCTAATAGGTTTCTTTCTGCTGATTAACAGGTTTTGGATTCAGGGACAGTGAAAGAATATAGCCCACCACATGAGTTGCTACAAAACAGTAAGAGCCTATTTTACAAGATGGTGCAACAACTGGGTGAGGCTGAGGCCACTGCCCTCACTGAAAGAGCCAAACAGGTGAGGCTGCTGCAAGGAGTTGTAATTGAAGTTTGTCTCCAGGCTTCACAGTCTTCACCTGGTCTCCACCAGGCATCTGGTAACATGCACTCTGTGCCCCTTTCAATCAATCAGAAGCCTCTGGAGACTAAGCGTCATGACTGAGTATTAATAATACTTTGCAGGTTGAAGACAGGTCTGCTGAGAATCTGCAGTAGTGCTGGGGGTGGGGTCAGAATGTGTGCAGTCATGTGTGCATGAGAAAGATTTTGTATTGCAGAGTCCAGGTGGTTGGACTCTGGCTTTAGATTCTTACAGAGCATAGACACTCTGCAGATCCTTTACATTTCTTTTTGATAGGTGCTCGGTACATTTTTTCAAATTTGTTTATTTTTAATTGGATGATAATTGCTTTAAAATATTGTGTTGATTTCTGCTGTATATCCACATGAATCAGCCATAGGTATGCCTATGTCCCCCTCTCTCTTGAGTCTCCCTCCCGCTTCCCACCACATTCCATCCTGCTAAATTGTCACAAAGCAGCGAATTTGAGCTCCCTGCATCATACTGCAAATTTGCATTGGCTATGTCTGCATCTCCATTGCTGCTCTGCAGATACATTTATCAATACCATCTTTCTAGATTCCATATATATGTACTAATATATGATATTTGTTTTCCTCTTTCTGACTTATTTCATTCTGTTTAATATGTCCTTGGTTCATCCACCTCACTAGAACTGAGTCAAATGCATTCCTTTTTATGACTGAGTAATATTGTGTATATGTACCACCACAACCCCTGTAGCCATTCACCCACTGATGAACATCTAGGTTGTTTGCGTGTCCTAGCTATTGTAAATAGTGCTGCAGTGAACATTGGGGTACATGTGTCTTTCTCGATGATGAAACCATACCTCAGGGTATATACCCAGGATTGTTGGGTCATATGGTAGTGTATTCCTAGTTTTTGAGGAATCTCCATAGTGTTCTCCTTAGTGGCTGTATCAGTTTACATTCTCACCAAGAGTGCAAGAGAGTTCCCTTTGGTTCACACCCTCTCCAGCATTTGTTTGTAGATATTTTGATGATGGCCATTCTGAACAATATGATGTGATACTTCATTGTACTTTTGATTTGCATTTCTCTAATAATGAGAGATGTTAAGCATCTCTTCATATGTTTATTATCCATTTGCATATCTTCTTTGGAGAAGTGTCTGTCCAGGTTTTCTGCCCAATTTTTGATTGGGAATTTTTATTTATTTATTTATTTTTTTGTTATTGAGCTGAATGAGTTGCTTATTTATTTTGGAGGATAATTCTTTGTTAATCGTTTCATTTGCTATGTTTTCTCCCATTCTGAGGATTGACTTTTCACCTTGCTCATGGTTTTCTTCACTGTGCAAAAGCTTTTAAGTAGGTGTCATTTGTTTACTTTTGCTTTTATTTCCATTACTTTAAGAGGCAGGTCATAGAGGATCTTGTCAAAGTGTGTTCTGCCTATGTTTTCCTCTATGAGTTTTTATAGTTTCTGGTCCTACATTTAGGTCTTTAATCCATTTTGAGTTTCTTTTTGTTTATGGTGTTAAGGAGTGTTCTGTTTTCATTCTTTTATACATAGATATCCAGTTTTCCCAGCACCACTTATTGAAGAAACTGTCTTTTCTCCATTGTATGTTCTTACCTCCTTTGTTAAAGATAACGTGCCCACAGGTGCCTGGGTGTATCTCTGGGCTTTCTATCTTGTTCCACTGGTCTGCATTTCAGTTTTTGTTCCAGTACTATGCTGTCTGATGATTTTAGCTTTATAGTCTGAAGTCAGGAAGGTTGATTCCTCTAGTTACATTCTTCTTTCTCAACATTGTTTTGGCTATTGGTACATTTTGGATGTAAGTGCTATCAAGGAACAGCTAGGAAATTTGAGAGTTGGAGGGGAGAAAGGTGGAATATTGTTCATTGGATCTAGAAAGATCTACTGGGGAAAGGTGTAGGTCACCTTTTTCTAATTTGAGAAGAAAAATCCTACATGATACCAATATCATTTTCTCCATAAGTCTTTGTTGTTTAGCATTACGTGAAGTTAGAGTGTTGTTCTGTTTGCTCTACCAAAACCTCTATTTAGCACTCTAGAGGTCTCCTTTCCTGTGATGATACTGTCTGCTTGCTCAGTCTTTGCTTTATTATTTTCTGTGTGTGAAATGCCTCTACAATTGCATTTCTACTCCTTAATATTGTATGCAGTAACTTGTTTCTCTGCTCCGATTTTAAATTTATGTCCCACCAGTAAAGTTCAGTTTCAACTTCCAAAACAAACAAAAATAATTAGTTCCAGTTACCACCATATGCTTCCTGTATCTTCTAGAAGATGGAGTTGTCATCAGAATAAGTCATGAATTAACAATACCTTAATTCTATAGTCTGGATGGTGTTTAAAGGTATACAAAGCATTTTCTCACAGAAGAGATGTGTGAGAGCACTAAGCACTGTATGTGATGTGAGAAAGGTGCTCAAAGATAAACATTCGGGTCACGTAGTATCTTTTTAGCAAAGGTGAGGTGAGGTGAGGTGAAGTCGCTCAGTCGTGTCTGACTCTTTGCGACCCCGTGGACTATAACCTACTAGGCTTCTCAGTCCATGAGATTCTCCAGGCAAGAATACTGAAGTGGGTTGCCATTTCCTTCTCCAGAGGATCTTCCCAACCCAGGGATCGAACCCGGGTCTCCCGCATTGGAGGCAGACGCTTTAACCTCAAGGTGAGGTGATAGTAACTCACTGCACAAATGTGATAAGTGAGATGATAGCCTAAAAAAATAAAAATAAACATAAAATAGCCTAAGTTCCTTCTGTCACTGTTTCTTCTTATTCATCCTCCTTAGTACAAGATCTGTACTTTCCACTGTTCATAGGGTAGGAAATTGTCCATGATCACAGAGCTGTTGGAAGAGTTGCCAAAGTTGGCTTGTTCAAGCCTAGTTTGGGGACAACAAAGATTGTGTTCTGAGCTTTTCAGAAGTACTTACATTGTTTGCAAATGTAAGGGAAGGGAAACTGCACTTGGAGCCCTATCCTAAGACATGACAAGCATTTGTGATTCCCTGTAAACCTAGTTACAGAACAGCCAGAAATCTCACAAACCCTTTTGTTCTTTTCACCTTAGGCATTTCACATTAGAGAGATATATCCCCAACTATGTGTCAAAATTCTTAATTTAAAAATGTGTTTTCATTACATATAATAAAACTTTGAGTGGTGACAAATAGATTACTGAATTCTAGATGTGTCCAGATAACATATTAGCTTCAAAACTCTTATTTAATAATGAGGAAGTCCCTTAAAAGGAAGGTGACCCTATATACATAACTATATATATTGCCACTCAGCATTAAAAACATAAAATCATGGCATCCTATCCCATCACTTTATTGCAAATAGAAAGAGTAAAAGTGGAAGCAGTGACAAATTTTATTTTCTTAGGCTCCAAAATCACTGTGGACAGTGACTACAGCCAGGAAATTAAAAGATGTTTGCTCCTTGGAAGGAAAGATATGACAAACCTAGACAGCATATGGAAAAGCAGAGACATCACTTTGCCCACAAAATTCATATATATAGTGGCTCTATACATGTAATTAATGTTATGCTAGTTTGTAGCAGACACAGAATTAGAAATCTATTCCTTAGTAAGTGTTTCAAATCAAGTGTAATATTCGTGTAAAAAGAAGCATAGGTCATAGAATTAGAAAACTTGTTGATTCCTGGTCTAACAGTCTTACAACTAATTTAACAATATTTATTGGTAAGCTACATTTGTGTGTTGTTATTGTTCAGTTGCTAGGTTATGTCTGACTCTTTGTGACCCCATGGACTATAGCATGCTAGGCTCCTCTGTCCTCCACTATATCCTGGAGTTTGCTGAATCCATTGAGTCAGTAATGCTATGTAACCGTCTCATACTCTGCCACTCTCTTCTCCTTTTGCTTTCAATCTTTCCCAGCATCAGTCTTTTCCAAAGAGTTGGATCTTCACATCAGGTGGCCAAAGTATTGGACCTTCAGCTTCAACATCAGTCTTTCCAATAAATATTCAGGATTGATTTCCTTTATGATTGATTGGTTTAATCTCTTTGCAGGCCAAGGAGCTCTCTAAGGTCTTCTCCAGCACCACAATTCAAAAGCATTAATTCTTTAGGCCTCAGCCTTCTTTATGGACTAATTCTCACATCCATACATGACAATTGGAAAAGCTATCACTTTGACTATATGGACTTTTGTGGGCAAAGTGATGTCTCTGCTTTTCCACATGCTGTCTAGATTTGTCATAGCTTTCCTTCCAAGGAGCAAGCGTCTTTTTAATTTCTTGACTGTAGTCATTGTCTGCACTGATTTTGGAGCCCAAGAAAATAAAATCTGTCACGCTTCCACTTTCACCCTGTCTATTTGCAATGAAGTGATGGGACAAGATGTGATTATCTTACTGTTTTTAATGTTGAGTGGCAATCCAGCATTTCACTCTCCTTTTTCACCCTCATCAAGAGGCTATTTTAGCTTCTCTCCACTTACTGCCATTAGAATGGTATCATCTGCCTATCTGAGATTGTTGTTATTTCTCCCGGCATTCTTGATTCCAATATGTGACTCACCCAACCTGGCATTTCACATGATGTACTCTGAATTTAAGTTAAAGAAACAGAATGACAATATACAGTTTTGATGTGCTCCTTTCCCAGTTTTGAACCAGTCCATTTTTCCATGTCTGGTTCTAACTGTTGCTTCTTGACCTGCAGACAGGTTTCTTAGGAGACAGGTGAAGTGGACTCGTACTTCCATCTCTTAAAGAATTTTCTACAGTTTGTTGTGATCCACACAGTCAAAGGCTTTAGCATAGTCAGTGAAGCAGAAGTAGATGTTTTACTGGAACTCCCTTGCTTTCTCCATGATCTAGCAAATGTTGGCAATTTGATCGCTGATTCCTCTGCCTTTTCTAAGCCCATCTTATATATCTGTACGTTCTTGGTTCACGTACTGCAGAAGCGTAGCTTGAAGGATTTTGAGCATAACCTTGCTAGCATGGGAAATGAGTGAACTGTACAGTAATTTGAACATTCTTTGGCATTGTTCTTCTTTGGCATTAGAATGAAAATTGACCTTTTCCAGTCTGTGGCAACTGTTGTTTTCCAAATTTTCCTTATTGAGTGCAGCACTTTAGCAGCAGTATATTTTAAGATTTTAAATAGCTCAGCTGGAATTCCATCATCTTCACTGGTTTTGGTCATTGTAATGCTTCCTAAAACTCACCAACTTCACACTCCAGGATATCCAGTTCTAGGTGAGTGACCACACCATTGTGGTTATCTGGATTGTTAAGACCTTTCTTGTTTAGTTCTTGTGTGTATTCTTGCCACCTCTTCTTAGCCTCTTCTACTTCTGTTAGGTCCTGAGTTTTCTGTCCTTTATCATGCCCATCCTTGCATAAAATGTTCCCTTGATAGCTCCAATTTTCTTGAAGAGGTCTCTAGTCTCTCCCATTCTATTCTTTTTCTCCATTTCTTTGCTTTGTTCACTTAAGAAGACCTTCTTTTCTCTCCTTGTTATTCTGTGGAAACTCTGTATTCAGTTGGGTATATCCTTCCCTTTCTCCTTTGCCTTTTGCTTGTCTTCTTTCCTTGGCTACTTGTGAAGCCTCCTCAGACAACCACTTTGCCTTCTTGCATTTCTTTTTTTTGGGGGGGGGCGGGGGGATGGTTTTGATCACTGCCTCCCATACACAATTACAAACTTCCATTCATAGTTCTTCAGACATTCTGTCTACCAGATCTTATTTTTTGAATCTATTCATCACTAGCTCCAATTTTCTTGAAGAGGTCTCTAGTCTCTCCCATTCTATTCTTTTTCTCCATTTCTTTGCTTTGTTCACTTAAGAAGACCTTCTTTTCTCTCCTTGTTATTCTGTGGAAACTCTGTATTCAGTTGGGTATATCCTTCCCTTTCTCCTTTGCCTTTTGCTTGTCTTCTTTCCTTGGCTACTTGTGAAGCCTCCTCAGACAACCACTTTGCCTTCTTGCATTTCTTTTTTTTGGGGGGGGGCGGGGGGATGGTTTTGATCACTGCCTCCCATACACAATTACAAACTTCCATTCATAGTTCTTCAGACATTCTGTCTACCAGATCTTATTTTTTGAATCTATTCATCACCTCCACTGTATACTTATAACAGATTTGATTTAGGTCATAGCTGAATTGCCTAGTGAATTTCTCTACTTCCCTCTATTTAAGTTTGAATTTTGCAATGAGCATCTGATGACCTGAGTTATAGTCAGCTCCAGTTCTTGTTTTGCTGACGGTATAGTTTCTCCATCTTTGGGTGCAAAGAACATAATCAATCTGATTTCAATTTTGACCAGCTGGTGATGTCCATGTGTACAGTCATCTGTTGGGCTGTTGGAGAAGGGTGCTTGCTATGACCAATATGTTCTCTTGCCAAAATTTTATTAGCCTTTCTCCTGCTTCATTTTGTACTCCAAGGCCAAACTTGCCTATTACTTTAGGTATCTCTTGTGAAAGTGCTGCACGCAATATGCCAGCACATTTGGAAAACTCAGCATTGGCCACAGGGCTGGAAAAGATCAGTTTTCATTCCAATCCCAAAGAAAGGCAATGTCAAAGAATGT
>SJXQ01000279.1:0-16290 GCA_006408695.1 Aepyceros melampus
GAGATCCAACCAGTCCATCCTAAAGGAGACCAGTCCTGGGTGTTCACTGGAAGGACTCATGTTGAAGCTGAAACTCCAATATTTTGGCCACCTCATGCGAAAAGTTGAGTCATTTGAAAAGACCCTGATTTTGGGAAAGATTGAGGGAGGAGGAGAAGGGGATAACAGAGGATGAGATGGTTAGATGGCATCACTGACTCAATGGACATGAGTTTGGGTAAACTCTGGGAGTTGGTGATGGACAGGGAGGCCTGGTGTGCTGCGGTTTATGGGGTCGCAGAGTCGGACACGACTGAGAGACTGAACTGAACTGAAAAATTTATATCTACATAGTCTTCACCCCAATAATCCCATTTCTAGATATCTATTCTACAGAAATACCTGACCAGATTCACAAAGGTGCCTGTATGAGGATATTCATTGCAGCAATGCATGCAACAAGAAAACCGGACATACAAACATCCTTCAGTAGGGGCATTATTAAACTGTGATACATTTATACTATGGAATGTTATGCAAGAGTTGAAATGAATGGGTTAACCCTCTATGTACCAGGAATGAAAGAAATCTAAGACATCATGAAATGAAAGAATCAAGTTGCAAGATGTTTCATTTGTGTAAAAAAGATAAGAAAATCATACAACAAATCTATTTGGTTATCTGGAAATATATATGTATTCAAATGTATAGGAAAGAGTCTGGAAGGATATATACTAAACTCAAAGCAGCTTGAATGTGGTTTAGGGAGCAAGGAGGGTTTTCATTATACCTGTAATTGTTACATATTGAGAATATAATCATATAATACTCATATAATGGAAAATAAATGACTGATTTTAAATAGAGCCTGCCAAATTAATCTCTAAAATAAACACAGAATTTCAATCAATAGGTTGCTTTGGGAGATGAAAAGGGAAATACCTTTTATCACAGCTATTGACCTAAAATTCTGGACCAAGAAGGATCTTACAAGACAGTTAGCAGTTTGTATTCACATTTGGAGAGAATATACTCACAGTTTCTCAGCCCAACGATATGCCTTCCATATATTTTCATCAATATAAGAAATATAGTTTCCTTGGAAATTTCTGTGAAGAAACACAGGTTATATCCTTGAATAGGCAGGAAAAGAAATAAGAGAATATGTAAAAGAACCATGGCCACCTTATGGAGAATATTCAAATGCAGAAAAAAAAAAAAAAGCCAACAGATTTTTAATTCCCACAGCTTCCCAGTGTGTGTGCTTAGTCCAACTCTTTGTGATCTTCTGGACTATAAACCCACTAGGCTCCTCTGTTCATGAGATTCTCCAAGCAAGAATACTGGAGTAGGCATTCCCTTTTCTGGGTGATCTTCTCAACCCAGGGATCAAACCTTAAATGTTTAAAATGGAACTCATCTTCCTCAAACTAGCTCTCCTTCCCAACTGCTGTATTTCCACTTGTTATACCACCATCATTCTCCCCATTGTGCATGCATGCTAAGTCACTTCAGTTGTGTCCAACTCTTTGCAACTCCATGGACTGTAACCCGCCAGGCTCCTCTCTCCATGGAATTCTCCAGGCAAGAATACTGGAGTGGGTTGCCATTTCCTTCTCCAGTGGATCTTCCCAACCCAGGGAATCAACCCATGTCTCTTATGTCTCCTGCTTTGACGGGTGGGTTGTTGACCACTAGCACCACCTGGGAAGCCCCGTCAACATATGCGATTTTTCTCTTTCACACATACCCAAGTCCCCCAACGCTAGTCAAGACTACATCTAGTTGGTTTTGCCTTTGTCATGCTCTCATGATTTTCTTTCTGCTCCTCTCACAACCACTCTAATTCAGCCCTTTCTCACTTTATCCCTAGATTTTGCTGCTGCTGTGTTGCTTCAGTCGTGTCCGACTCTGTGCAACCCCAGAGACTGCAGCCCATCAGGCTCCCCCGTCCCCGGGATTCTCCAGGCAAGAACACTGGAGTGGTTGCCATTTCCTTCTCCAGTGCATGAGTGAAAAGTGAAAGTGAAATCGCTCGGTCGTGTCCGACTCTGTGTGACCCCATGGACGGCAGCCCACGAGGCTCCTCCGTCCATGGGATTTGCCAGGCAAGAGTACTGGAGTGGGTTGCCATTGCCTTCTCCAGATTTTGCTAGACCATTCTATTTGGTCTTAATAATTCTCTTGTTTTAATCATTTGTCTTTCTTGCTTGAAAACTTTCAGTGGCTCCGCATATCTTACATCATCACTTTCAAGCCTCCATTAGGATAGCCAAGGTTTTTCATAATTGTAGCTTTCATTGTTCTTTAACCCAATCTTTTGGGCTTCCCTGGTGGCTCAGCAACAAGGAATTTACTTGCCAAGGCAGATGTTTATTTGATCCCTGGGTCAGGAAGACCCCTTGGAGAAGGAAACGGCAATCCATTCCAGAATTCTTGCCTGGGAAATCCCATGGGTGGAGGTGCCTGGTGGGCTACAGTCCACGGGGTCAAAAAGAGTCAGATATGACTTAGCTACTAAACCACCACCACCACCCCACTTCTTTTTACAGCCAGACTAATCTATGAAATCCTGATCATCCTCGCAGGCACACATTTGCCTAGACCGTGCTCTCTGTTTTTTCTCTAACAAATCACAGCCAATGTTTTAAGTCCCAGCTGAAGTTTTAACTTATCCATGCAGCTTTCCCTGACCTCAACACCCTAATGATTACAGGTTCTGTGCACTACAGCAGATATCTGTCTCTCTTTTAATGCTTAACTGCATATTATCTCCCTTTTAAAGCACATCCCCTTCTCACCTATCGTTGTCATGTTCTGCAGACAATGCCATACTTCTGTGGCGCCCACAGTACTTAGCCCTGTGTTGGGCACAAAATGGGTGTTATACATAGAAAGTCAGGGGACAAAGATGAGTTCTAGATATAACTGAGGAGTTGAATATAATAATAGCTAACACTAACATATATGCTAGGCACTCATGTTTTACATGTATTTTACATGTATTGGTATGTTAGTCACTCAGTTGGGTCCGACTCTCTGAGACCCCATGGAACCTGCCAGGCTCCTCTGTCCATGGAATTCTCTAGGCAAGAATACTGGAAATGGCAATTTCCTTCTCCAGGGGATCTTCCTGACCCAGGAATCGAACCTGGGTCTCCCACATTGCAGGCAGATTCTTAACCGTTTGAGGCACCAGGAAAGCCCATATATGTTAGGCATTGATGTAAGAGCTTTACATGTATTAACTCATCTAAATCTCACAACAATCCCATGAGATGACGACTATCATCATTCCCACTTTACAGATGGGGAAATTGAGTCACAAAGCTAGCAAATTACAGATGTGGGTTCAAACCTAGGCAGTTCAGCTCTGGAATCTCTACTCTTAACCATTTGTTGTTTCACCACCAGTGAGGTGGGGAGAGGGACATGTTGCTGTAAAGAGGATGGAGCAAAGATGGGAGAAGAGTAGATGTTGAGGAATTAAATAATGGGGTAAAAAATAGAGAAGGAAAAAGAATAGGGGTGATTATAAGTAAAAGACTGGAGAAGAGGCAACAATAGTAAGGAGGAGAATGAATATAAGGAATCATTGACAAATGAAAGGTTAAAAATAGCAAGTCAGTCAGTATGGGTTGGGGAGATGAGAAAGACCCAGGAGAACCTGGAAGAGGGGCTGCCATGTTAGGTAGGATGCAGAGAAGAAATAAAGGCCATTCTTACAAGATGGTGAAGGTGCCATTGTAGGAGTTGGGCCCTGGCTCCGGCACTCTGTGGAGCTTCTGCTTTGCACTCAGACCAACACACGACAGCGTCTCATCTTTGCAGGTACAGAGCTTACATACGTTGATGGCTGTAGTGGCATTCTGTCCTGGTTGCTTCTTTCCTAGGATATGTTTTACACCAGGGGAACTTCTGGATTCCGAAAATGGAGTCAAAGGAAAAAGAACCACTTTAGATATCATCTCAGATGGCCTTGGTTGCTGAGATATGCTAACTCCCAGGTCCACAGGTGGGACTGTGGCTTAGTCAGGTTTGGTAGAGGAAGTGTCACCTCTGGGGGAGCCGTGGTCTGCTGCAGGGCAGTAGAATATTCAGACACCATAGCAGGTTCCGGGGTTATGGTAAGCTCCACGTTTGCATGATGAGTTGTGATGCTGGGTGATGTTGGAGGCTGACTTTGATCCTTACTTGGGGTCTCTTGCAGGGTTGGAGGAGGTTCAGCCTCTGTATTATTCACTGTGGTAACATTAACTTCCACGTCCATAGGTTGAATCGTGACTTCAGTCAGGTTTGGATGGCCAAGTGTCCCCTCAGGCTGTTCTGGAGGAGGAGCTGTGGTCTGTGGCAGGGCAGTAGAATGTTCAGATGTAGCAGGTTCTGGAGTTACGGTAAGCTCCAGGTCCACGTGATAAGTGGTGACGCCAGGGGACGCCGCCTCGAGTGCTGGACCTGTCACCTCGGAATACAATGGAGGCTGAGCTACAACTTTCTTAATGGGTTTTGGAGGCTGAGCTTGGGTCTGCTGCACAGTTGGAGAAGGTTCGACCTCCATAGTGGATTCCGGAGTCAGTGTAAGTTCCAGGTCCAAAGATTGAAAGGTGACCCCACTCAAGGCTGGGTGCTGAGACTGAACTGGCTTTGGATGTGTCTGTGTTAACTCGGGGTATGGTGGAATAGCTGCAGTCTGCTGTAGGCCTGTGGAATATTCAACCTCTGTCGTAGGTTCTAGAGTTGTGTTAGGCCTCTGGCCCGATGGTTGAACTGTGATACTGGGCAGCATTTGGCTCTGAGCTGGCACTGGAACAGTCACCTCTTGTTGCACTGGATGCTGAGCTGGGGTCTCCTGCAGGGCTGGAGAAGATTCAGCCTCATTCGTAGATTCTGGAGTTATGGTAAGTTCCAGGTCCAAAGGTTGAACTGTGAACTCCGTCAACTGAGACTGAATTTGCTCTGGATTTGGAAGTGTCACCTCAGGGGGTTTGGGGTGAAGAGTTGTAGAAGATTCAGCTTCTACAGTAGGCTCTGGAGTTACAGTAGGCTCCGGGTGAGAGGCTGAACTGTGATGCTTGGCAGAGTTGGATTCTGAGCTTGATACTGGCCTGGAGTTGAATCAGCCACAACCTCCTTAGGTGGCTCTACAGGCTGTGCTGGTAGTTCCTGCATGGTTGGAGAAAGTTCTTCCTCCTTGGTAGGCTCTGGCTTTATGGTCAGTTCAAGGTCCAAAGGTTGAACTGTGACCTCAGTCAAGGTTGGATGTTGAATCTGAACCTGCTCTGGATTAGGAATTGTCGCCTCCAGGGGTGTAGAAGGCTCTGGAGTTATGGTAGGCTTCTGGGCCAAAGGTTTGACTGTGGCACTGGTTAAGTTTGAATGATGAGTCTGATCCTGTCCTGGTGTTGCAACTGTCACCTCATAAAGCATTGGAGTTTGTGCTACAACCTCTGTAGGTGGCACTGGAGGCTGAGATGAGGCTCCCTGATGGGCTGGAGAAGGTTCTGTCTCTTTAAGGGGTGGGGCTGGGAACTCCTCCTGGTTTGGAGAAGATCCTACATTCTGAGGGGGCCGTAGAAGGTGAGGAAGGGTCCCCTGAGGGGCTGGAAGTGGTTCCATCTTTGCAGGGAGTTCTGATGTCTGAGTCTGAAGCACCTGCTGTGTGGGAGAAGACACCACCTCTTTGGGGGGCTTGAGAGATACAGTTGAGCTCCCCTGGGGAACTGGAGACTGAGCTGGGTGTCCTCCCTGGACTAAAGGAAGCTCGATCCCCTCAGGGGGATCTGGAGCCTGAGCAGTGTTCTCCAGCTGCACTGGAGAATGTTCAAGCTCTTTAGTGGGGCCTGGAGTTAGGGCAACCGCCAGATCCACAGATTTAGCAGTGATATGAGGCAACACTGGACCCAGAGGTGAGACTGTTACCTCATTCTCTACTAAAGGTTGAGTAGTAGCATCGTCAGTGTCCTTTGGAGGCTGAGATGGTTGCTCATGCTGGACCACAGAAAGTTCGTTTTCAGAGGCAGTCGGTGGCGGATTTGAAACCTCTTGCTGGACTGACAAAGGTTTCAACTGCCCAGGGACACTGTAGGCTGAGCTAAGGTTTCCTTTCGGGGTGGAGACGTTTTAACCTTATTAGTGAATGCTGGAGTGATGGTGAGTGCAAGATCCACAGGTTTGACCGTGGCGCTGGGCTGCTGCAGAAGCTGACCTAGAGAAGAAACTGTTGTCACATGATGTTCTGGAGAGATAACTGTAATTTCATTAGGGAGCTCTGGACGCTGAGCTGTGGCCTCCTGCTGGGGTGGAGAAGGTACAATCTCATAAGCCTGTAGATCCTGAGCTGGGGTCTCCTGTTGTTCTGAAGGTGTAATTTGGGTAACAGCTTCTGGAGATGGGACTGGAGCTGGCACTTGAACTGGCAAAGGTTCAACTTCCTCAGGCAACTGTGAAAGCAGTGTGGGGGCCTCTGGCGGGGATACAGAAGATTCTGCATTAGTAAGGGGCACTGAGGACTGAGCCAAAGGCATCTGCTGACTTGGAGAAAGTCCTGCCACCGGAGTGGGTTCTGTGGTTACGGTAAGCTCTAGATCTGCAGGTTTGACAGTGACATTGGATATGCTTGAATGTTGAGTAGGTTGCTCCACCAGGGTTGCAGCAGATTCTGTCTCCACTGGAGACAGAGCTAGGGTCTCCTGCTGGGTGGGAAAAGATTCAGCCTCATTAGGGGACTCTGGAGACAGAGCAGCATCTTCCTCCTGGACTGGAGAAGATCCAGCTACTCCAAAAGAGTCTGACAGCTGAGTCAGGGTCTCCTGCTGGGTGAGAGAGGGTTCAACTTCCCCAGTAGGCTCAGAAGGCTGAGTTAGTTGCTCCTGTTCACTTGAAGAAGGCTCCACTTCCTCGGGGGACTGGCCTGTGGTCTCCTGCTGGCTTGGAATAGCTTCAACTTCCCCAGTAAGCTCAGAAGGCTGAGACAGTTGCTCCTGCTCACTTGAAAGTTCAGCCTCCTCCAGGGTCTCTGGAGGCTTCTGCTGAGTTGCAGGAAATTTAGTTTTCTTAATGAGCGGAGTGATGGTAAGTTTCAAATCATGAGGTTGAATGTAACATTGTGCAGGTTTGAATGAGCCTGATGTTGAATGCCATGTTGAATTATTACCTCATCGCTAATTGGAATTTGGAGTACATACTCAGTAGGGAACCCTGGAGCTTGAGTTGGGGTCTCTTGATGGAGCAGAGATGCAACCGTCTCAGGGTGCTTTGCAGGCTGAGATAGGTCCTCCAGCTGGACTGGAGGAGTTTCAACCCCTTCTTGTTGCTCTGGAAACTCAGATGGGGCCTCCTGTTGGGCTGGAAGAGGTTCAACCTCCTCAAAGTGCTCTGGAGGCTGAGATAGGACCTCCTGCTGGACTGGAGAAGGTTCTACCTCTTTAGTGACCTCTGGAGTCAAGGTAAGCACCAGATCCAGAGGTTTAACAGTGACATTGTGCAACTGTGACTGCTGAATTTCATGTGCTACTGGTCGAGCTACAGCCTCCTTAGGTGTCTCCAAAGGCTGGGCCAGGGCCTCCTGAAGGCTTGAGGTTTCTGCTTCCTCAGGGGCCTCTGAAGGCTGAGACAGAGCCTCCTGTTGAAGTAGAGATGGTTCTACCTCTTCAGCGGGCTCTGGATGCTGAGTCTGGGCCTCCTCCTGGGATGAAAAAGATTCAGCCTCCTCAGGCGACTCTTGCTGGGATAAAGATTCCAACTGCTCGGTGGGCACTGGTTGGCGAGTGTGGTACGCCTGCTGAGATGAAGAAATTTCAGCTTCAGGGGGCTCTGGAGGTTGATCTGGGCTCTCCAGAAAATCCGTGGGTAGGCTCTCCTCAGGATAAAAGGCATCCATACTGGAATCGAAATAATCATCCTGCAGTTCTTCTAGACCCTGATTTTTTTTCCCAAGTTGTCTTGTAGTTCCAACAACAACTGTGGCAAGCGGCCGATGCTTAACAAGATCTTTCTTCAGGTTTGAGGGTGAAACAATAAACTTCGTTGGTTTTGAGCTCTTACTACCTAGAGGTGGAACAAGTATTTCAAATGATTGGTGATTTTCAGCCTGATCTAGACCTATAGTTTTAGCCTTACTTTGTGTTGAGGAGGCAGAACCAAGGCTTGATTCTGATCCCAATCTAGCACTGGAACCGCTGCTGGGAGCTTTTC
The DNA here is from genome assembly GCA_006408695.1 of Aepyceros melampus. Taxonomy (NCBI): domain Eukaryota; kingdom Metazoa; phylum Chordata; class Mammalia; order Artiodactyla; family Bovidae; genus Aepyceros; species Aepyceros melampus. The sequence goes on from SJXQ01000279.1 coordinate 8,173, forward strand.
ATGCTGGGTTAGCTTGTCATCCAGATCCTCCTGTAGAATAGCAAACTTATCTGGCTCTGCCAACAGCTCTCCAGCTGAATCCGAGTCCAGGTATGGAACCAGAGTCTCACTCAGATCTTCATGAGGCAGGGCCAACATGTGGTCTGGAGAGGAGGAAGTCAAGTAATTAAACCCCCCCGGCTCTGCCAGGGGTGTGAGTGCATGGGGCGATTCGGGCGGGAGGTCAGAGGAGTGTGAAGACCAGGGCTCAGTCAGCCCTGGGGGGTCCGAGGTCAACTTGGCAGGGCCCTGGGCCCACTCCAGAGGCTGAGCTGCCTGAACCAAAAGCCACAACGGTTGCCAGGTAAAGAGGAGCCAGAGGCGCAGCCGGGACATGACACGCGGAGGCTCCCGGGCGCAGCGACCCAGGCCAGTGGGGCGCCGGCGCCGCCCCTAAGCGGGAGCCGAACCGTTATGTGAGCCCACAACGCGCGCGCACCGTTAGCAACCGCGCGCCCCTCCCCCGCCCCGCGTCCAGCCCTTTATTTACGACACCTTTAGTTACGCCACCTTTATTAGGTTCGAACCAATCTGCGCCATCTGAGTGCGCCTTTTTCCCAGAGTCACCAGGGCGCAAACCAAGCCATCCTTCCTCTCGCACAGGTGACAGGGCCCTCTCCCCAGCCTCCCCCAGCCCCTCCCGGGCTCTGCACAACCAGGCAGGATTTGGGCTGCAGACCTAAATGGCCCTGGACGCTGACAACCCAGGGGTCGGGGGAGGAGTGGAAGGGGATGCGGAGCTTCCCAAGGAAGCCCCAGAGGCCAAGCATTCCGGGCAATTCAGAAGCGCTAGTCCAGCTCCGGCACTGTAAACTCTTCTTCCTCAAAGCTGAAGTCTGAGAGGCATTCTTCCTCCTCTTGGCCACACGGCTTCCAGGAAAAGCAGCTGACCTGCAAAATGAGCAGCATAGTTAGGCTGGCGGGAGGGGAGCACACCTTACAATTTTAAAGTTATTCAAAAATGTTGCTCTTTCCTCTAAACTTGCAGTACCCAAGTCCGGTCATTAATTTACCACTTTGCTATTAAGGGTTACCACCAAATCAGCGATGACTTCAAATTTTCTGCAGGAGAGGCTTTGGGCAAGTGAGCAAGTCATTCTGGGAAAGAATGTCCAACCAAGTGAATGGCCCTTTACATTACCATGGGAAAACTTGCCCCATCCCACCTTGTTTCAACACAGCCATTAATCTAGAAAAAATTGCAGTGTCACAGAGTCCTGCTCTGTGTACACACCTGGAGAAAACACTTAAGATGTTAAAAAGTCAGCATGTTTTAGTAATTTTCTTGAAATACTGTAACTAAGCACGCAGTTTACTTTCTTCACAGTCCTTTTAAATAATCTAGTCCTTTTTGTTTGGCAAGACCTCTAATATTTAAACTCCAAGAGAAAAGGAGCTTCATCTTATTCCCACTGTCCAACCTAATGTTTTTTAAATGGAACTGATTCGAAGATTAGCTTCATTTGGGAATGGATTTGTTTCTATAATCAGGTTTCCAAAATCTTCAGCATCAATACCGATTACTTTCCTCTCTCATTTCATAGGAAGCTAGCCTTCTAAAAGCCCAAACTTGGATACATTTGAAGTTTCCGTGACTTATTTGATTTAAATTGAATTAAAATAATTATTTTGTGAAGAAAAACCTTTCAAAACTTTTATGTTTTTCAGGACATAACCACCTCCTCTTTCTCTACTTTCTTCTCTTCAGAACAAACTTTGCAACATTGGGGTGGGTTAAATAATCAGAAATCTAGCCCCATATTAAGTTCTCAACGACATGAAACACATTTTTTGCTTTTTTTTTAAAAATCCTATATGCAGTATGTTAATGTTTTCTTTTAGAAATTACTTTGACAACTTAATCCCTGATTTGAGGCATTCATATAATTGGTTTACAGAAAGGTCCTTCAGCAAAATATTTCACACAAAAACATATGAGATCTGGGTAAAATACCTTATTTGAAAGGCATTAATACAGTTTTCACACACTGTAGCATAATCACAACAAATTAAAGCCATAATTACTTTGTTCCCAAATGCCCACAATTCTGTTTGAGGGGAGTTCTAAGAGGCCTGTGTCTTCTCCTGTGTCCACAACTGCACAAGTACCTCATGGTCCTCAACCCTGCTCTCCAAATTTCAAATAAGGGGTCAGAGAGAAGGCACAGACATCAGGAAAAGTCCTAGCAACTTCCTGCCTCAAAAGCAGTTTCAGAGTTTCACATTTCCCTAAAGATGATGGAGCTGAGCAGACATGCCAAGAATCTTCTGGTTGTTTTGAATTATGGCTACCCTGGCTTTGAATCCCTTGAGTCTTTCTCTCCACATACTTGAAATAAATCCTGTAGTTCCTCTTCGGTTCTTGCATCTGTCACCTCTTCACAGGATCTATATGCCACAGCTATTTTACCACTTTCTGAAATAGAGTTAACAAATAGCAATTCAGAAGTTTTGTTCCAAAACTTCCTGTGCAAATGGTGGCGTCCAATAATTAGACATGGTTTTTATTTCTAAACGCAGAAAACAAGAGCATTTTCCTAGCGGTTCCCTCATCTGACACATATCATTACTATTTGTGAAAAATATTTAAGAGAAGTATCAATTTTGGTTCAAAAACCTTTATGATCTTAAAAATAAGAACTAAGGAATGAGGCAATAAAAGCTGTCAAAACAAAACTGTTCAATCACAATATGATTAAATAGGAAGTCATTAAGGAGGGGTCAAAGTGAGTTCAAACCAGGGATAGATACCACTGGACTACACAGGAAACGTCTTGTTAGAAGCGAGGCAAGTGTCTACTACTTGGGACCAAAATTCTACCAGATACAATGAACAAAGCTTTGGAGAGAGAATTTTACTGGCCTATGTACCTTTTGGACTATACAGCTTCCCTCAAGGCAAACTACAGCCACTAGGCTTTTCCGTTTAAGGAATTTTGAGTGCATATAAGGACACTATTTGCATATTCAATTCAGTTCAGTTCAGTTGCTCAGTCGTGTCCGACTCTTTGCAACCCATTGAACCGCAGCACGCCAGGCCTCCCTGTCCATCACCAACTCCTGGAGTTCACTCAGACTCACGTCCATTGAATCAGTGATGCCATCCAGCCATCTCATCCTCTGTCGTCCCCTTCTCCTCCTGCCCCCAATCCCTCCCAGCATCAGAGTCTTTTCCAATGAGTCAACTCCTCGCATGAGGTGGCCAAAGTACTGGAGTTTCAACCTCAGCATCATTCCTTCTAAAGAACACCCAGGACTGATCTCCTTTAGAATGGACTGGTTGGATCTCCTTGCTGTCCAAGGGACTCTAAAGAGTCGTCCCCAACACCACAGTTCAAAAGCATCAATTCTTTAGTGCTCAGCTTTCTTTAGAGTCCTACTCTCACAGCCATACCATGACTACTGGAAAAACCATAGCCTTGACTAGACGGACCTTTGTTGGCAAAGTAATGTCTCTGCTTTTGAATATGCTGTCTAGGCTGGTCATAACTTTCCTTCCAAGGAGTAAGCGTCTTTTAATTTCATGGCTGCAATCACCATCTGCAGTGATTTTGGAGCCCCCCAAAATAAAGTCTGACACTGTTTCCACTGTTTCCCCATCTATTTCCCATGAAGTGATGGGACCAGATGCCATGATCTTCGTTTTCTGAATGTTGAGCTTTAAACCAACTTTTCCACTCTCCTCTTTCACTTTCATCAAGAGGCTTTTTAGTTCCTCTTCACTTTCTGCTATAAGGGTGGTGTCATCTGCATATCTGAGGTTATTGATATTTCTCCCAGCAATCTTGATTCCAGCTTGTGCTTCTTCCAGCCCAGTGTTTTTCATGATGTATTCTGCATATAAGTTAAATAAGCAGGGTGACAATATACAGCCCTGACATACTCTTTTTCCTATTTGGAACCAGTCTGTTGTTCCATGTCCACTTCTAACTCTAACCCCTCAGCTATGGAGCATTTGCATATTAGTGACAGGCAACAACCTAGACAGTTAGTTTGGTTCTCAAAGGTTGTTACTGGAATTGACAGCTCATGGAGATTCTGCCTGGTGACCAGGGAAGTCAAACTTCACTGGAACGACTGCCCAGGTTGGAAGGCTGACACCAGTCCAAGGCCAACTCTGACAAGCAAATAAGGAAGGTCTCTGACAACTTAGCTAGCATTTCTCAGTCCCTAAGCCTGCAGGGCTGTGAAAGAGGGGAGCAACTCTGTTCCAGGGATCTACCAACCATGAAGTTTCCTTTGGGCACAGCCTGTGACATTCTCAGCCTATATAATTCAATGGGGTACATAATCAAGCTATTCAATAGCATGATCACACTCAAGGCTCACAAAAATGTATATAAGAATCATATTCACCCAATATATCAGAAATGAAAACTGAAATTGATTCCAAAAACATAATGTAATCAACTCTTCAATAAAACAACAACAATAATAATAGTCAAAACATTTTGTCTGCTTACCATGTTCCAGGCATGGTTCTAAGACTTTTACATTCATCATCTTATTTACTCTTACAATATCCCCCACAAGGTAAGCTGAAATACTAACCCTACTTAGAGATCAAGAAATTGCAGCTTAGAGATATTAAATACCTTCAAATCTCTCTGGCTAGAAAACCTAAAATTGCAACAACAACAAAAATCTAAGAGACAAAGTCAGGACTCAAACACAGGTGTCCAAGGCTTATAGTCACTATACTATTCTGTATGATAAATCAGCAATCGAGAAACAAGAACCAGATCAAACACTTTCTATATGAACTGAGGCAAGTCAGTCTACATCTAAGCAGTGGGGACAATAATATTTGTGTCATTTTTCTCATAAATGCCACAAAGAACAAATTTGAGACTGTTGCTGTGAAAGCATTGGGTAAATGAAAGAATATGTAGTGTTCTATTCATTTTTAAATATTCTTTTTTTTTACTTTTTATTTATCTATTTACTTGGCTGTGCCAGGTCTTAGCTGTGACATGCAGAATCTTTAGTTGTGGCAGTGGGAGCCACATGCTACTTCGCTGATGAGGGATCAAACCCAGGCCCCCTGTATTGGGAGCACAGAGTCTTAGCCACTAGACCACCAGGGAAATCCCTATGTAGTGTTTTAGATAACCATTATTTTCATCCAACTAACTTTTCAAATAAGTTTAATTGCTCACTGAAACTGAAGTACTTTAAGGACAATCAAAAAAAGTCTTACCTAAAACCACAATCTGCAGTTTCCGGAATGCATCTGTCATAGCCTTCTGAATAGCAAGCTTCTGGGTTTTCTTCCTTTTCATAAGGAGTGATAATGGCCCTAAATCCAACCAAAACAAATGAATTTAAAATGCTTATTTGGATAACTGATTTCTAGGTTATATGTTTACAAATTTAAAAATGCACCTGTGATTCTTAGATCATTCTTAGTGATTAAGGGTGAACACAACACTAGGGTGTGGTTGAATAACTACGATGTAGTTATATTCTGGCAGGGCATGTTTTTCCTGCTTACATCTATTCTTGAAGTTCCTGAAATACTGGATGGGAGATGCAAACCAAGAACGTGACACAAATCTTTCATTACTCACAGATTCCACATGGACAAGCTACAGCCACGCGCCTGCAGACTCCTGCATTGAGAGGGCTGGATTCACCCAGTGAGACATGCTCTGGCCTCTCCCCAGGCATCACTTTCAGGTGGATGGTGGGGCCTCCTCCACTCCCTTTGCTAACAGCCCTGCTTCTGACTGAAGCTCAAGTGCCAAGGGAATCCATACCAATGGGAATCCCCTTTCCAGGGATCTACATTTGACTTTCTCCACTCAAGCCTTTCCATAGGAGGCAAAGGACTGAACCTTTACACAAGAGTTTATTGATGAAATCTTTAGACAATGATTTTGTTGGGATAACTGAAGGCCACAAGAGATCTGTATTTGAAGGACTATTTTAGCAGAAAACAAATGAACCAAAAATGGAGAAAAAAAAACACCCACCTTAATTTTCCCTCCTCCTTGGCAGTCAGTTCAGTTCTAAAACCTAGAGTTTAAGGTCAAGTATTGCCTAAGTTAAAAACCTGTGTGGCAAAGGAGAAAAACTCTGCCAAGGACTTCAGCTGCTTGGCCAAGGTGATGATGTATCTGAAAAGGCGAGTTTCAGAAAGAAAGGAAAACAGACCTTCTTCCAAGTTATCCAAAGGTTCCTCAGCCATGCCAACTCCTGGACTTCTGCACTCATAGGATGGCACCACCACCTCTAAAGCACAGAAGAACTTCAGGCTTTGCCTCTGAAGAGGTGCCACCATATCTTCATTTTCCCTTTCTTCTTCAGGGTCAGAAAGATCCTGAAGCTGTTAGGATTTTGAATTAAAGATTATATTTCAAAATATTCTGTTCTGAAAACTAAGAAACTCCCATCAGTCCCAGTTAATAGTTGAGGTGTCCTATAGCTTCAAAATCAAGTGAGACTTGCAAATGAATTACTAGGTACAGAGAACTATTTTTTATTATACATCACACAAATACCGGAGAAAATTATGGACACTACCATTTAAGTCACTGAGATGATCACGAATTCTAGGTGGCATGTCCATGCTCAGATACTTCCATGGGGAAGTCTTTCCCATCTCCTCCCTGTAGCCCAGTTCTAGTTTTCTTTCTAAAGTCTAGGAGTTCAATGTTGAAAGGGGCCTGGTTGGTCAAAGAAAATCTACAGAGTTTACCTTGATGATCCTTTTTGACCATCCATTGAAACCAAAGTAGTAATTTGCCAATTCTTGGCATCTGGAGCTGTTTAGGGCAAGGGCGTTGTGTTGAACCGCCTTATGTTGGGTGCTAAGACGAATCTAAAAACATAAGAAACCTAAAAATATCACAATCTGACATAGGCTTATTTTGGATATACCTGTTTGTCAATACCAGTTTCATGTTGTTGTGTTGTTTAGTGGCTGAGTTGTGTCCGACTCTTGTGACTCCATAGACTGTAGCCTTCCAATCTCCTCTGTCCATAGGATTTCCCAGGCAAGAATACTGGAGTGGGTTGCCATTTCCTCCTCTGGGGGACTTCCCACCCAGGGAGTTAACCCCATCTCCTGAATTGCAGGCAGATTCTTTATCACTGAGCCACCTGGGAAACCCCAACCAATTTCAGAGTGGTTGTAAAGATTATATATGACATTTTAAGTAATGAGTTCACAGTGAGCCCTAAATAAGTGTTCTTTATTATTTTTAATAAGTCAGTACTTTTCTGCATCATTTCCAGAACCCCTGATTCATCAGAAGGTTTCCCTGACCTCTGGTGGTGAAAGTGATGATGAAAGCAACCAAGGAAGCCCAGCAGAAGCCTATTATAGGGCTGTGAGTAAGCAAAGGAAGAAAACTTTGTCATCTTATCCCCATCTTATCCTGCTTGAGAATATGACCTGAAGGGGAGATAAGGTGGACCTGCCACTGAAGTAGGACCTTAATCTGTAGCACCCCCTCCCCAAGTTACTAACCCCTGTTAGAAGAGGGAATACACATACCTCTATAAAGTAACCAAAAGAATTAGAGGTTCTTATGACCCAGCAATCCCACTGCTGGGCATACACACTGAGGAAACCAGAACTGAGACACGTGTACCCCAATGTTCATCACAGCACTATTTATAATAGCCAGGACATGGAAGCAACCTAGATGTCCATCAGCAGATGGATAAGAAAGCTGTGGTATATATACACAACGGAGTATTACTCAGCCATTAAAAAGAATACATTTGAATCAGTTCTAATGAGGTGGATGAAGCTGGAGCCGATTATACAGAGTGAAGTAACCCAGAAAGAAAAACACCAAAACAGTATACTTACACATATATATGGAATTTAGAAAGATGGTAATGATAAACCTGTACGCGAGACAGCAAGAGACACAGATGTATAGAACAGCCTTTTGGACTCTGTGGGAGAGGGAGAGGGTGGCATGATTTGGGAGAGTGGCAGTGTAACATGTATGATATCATAAGTGAAACAAATCGCCGGTCTAGGTTCGATGCAGGATGCAGGATGCTTGGGACTGATGCATGGGGATAATCCAGAGAGATGGTGTGGGGCGGGAGAGGGGAGGG
>SJXQ01000279.1:17031-38155 GCA_006408695.1 Aepyceros melampus
AAAAAAAAGAATTAGAGGTTCATCTACATTAACAAACTTCTTTGAGAGTATAAATATTTCCAGCATTAACTCTCCAAATAACTTACACAGTATCACATTACTGTGGATTTTTTACATCACTAGCACTTTGTTAAATGTCTATTTCCATTTTAAACAGGATGTAGTATATATTAATAAAAATTCAAATAAAGTCAAAGCATTATTAATTCTTTATTGCTCTGTTTGTGGATCTTCCTCTATCACTAGTTTATGAACTTCTTAAGTGCTGGAAGGAACCATATCTTGTTACCAGGAACAAGCATAATTCTTGGCATATAATAGAGGACTGAGGGTCTGTTGACTCAGTGAATGAATGAAAGAATGAGTAAATAAGAAAATGAAATTACTTTCTCCAATTGCAGCTGCCTGATGGGAAGGAGAAATGAAGACTAATTTTTAAATGTTGAGTGTCTTGTGGGAGGCTAGGCCCTGTATGCTGCTACTGCTAAGTCACTTCAGTCGTGTCCGACTCTGTGCCACCCCATAGACAGCAGCCCACCAGGCTCTGCTGTCCCTGGGATTCTCCAGGCAAGAACACTGGAGTGGGTTGCCATTTCCTTCTCCAGTGCATGAAAGTGAAAAGTGAAAGTGAAGTCGCTCAGTCGTGTCTGACTCTTCACGACCCCATGGACTGAAGCCTACCAGCTCCTCCTTCCATGGGATTTTCCAGGCAAGAGAACTGAAGTGGGTTGCCATTGCTTTCTCCAAGGCCCTGTATGGTGAGTCATAATTCAGCTGTCCTGGACAATGAGGAAGCTTCAGAAGAGTTCTGAACATAGTAGAGAGTCTACATCTGGGATAATCTTGCCACAGTTATCGCTGGCAAACAACATATAATTAAACTAGGAAACAATTGGGAGGGGGGTAAAAACTCAAGGTTCTGCATTACATAAAGAAACCTAATATGAATGCCTTTTCCTCTCAACTATATAGTGACTTATAGAATATTTCCTTCATTTCTCTATCAGTGATGGGTTTTATGGTGTGCAAATCTCAAAACCTAAGCTTACAGAATGGTCTTAATGTTCAATATAAGAAAAAGAGCTCATTAGTCACACCTGATACCAAGTAATTGTTTCATAATCTTTCCAGTAATATCTAAGTGGGTATATGAAATGGTCACAGCCAGTAGCAGGCAGATCATAGTCTCCAAATTAAAGAATGTCTGACAGGAAATCATTTCAATCATAGGGTGGAGAGCCCAGATTGAAGAGGGTGTGAAACAGGGTACAAAAGTGGGAAGTACTGTACCTAGAGTCACATCTGAGGAGAGGTCTCAGATTCCATCAAGTTAAACCAGTGAGGAAAGAAATATGGGTAAGAATACGCAGCAAGGTCAGCGGGAAGTAGCCAGATCAAAAAACCAACCAGAGGGACTTCCCTGGTGATCCAGTGGTTAAGACTCCACCATGCAAAGCAGGGGACGTGGGTTCAGTCCTTGGTCAGAGAATTAAGATCCCACACGCCCCGGTGCCACAACTAAGACTCGACCCAGCCAAATAAATAAATATTTTAAAAAAGAGGAAGCCAACCAGAGGAGACATACAGTTATAAAGTGAAAGGCCTGGGAAATCTAAGCCTTACTCACTTATTCAGAGGAATTGAAAAAATCCTTGGAAAAGGAATGGTGGCTGAATGGAGGCATATAATGAAATGTTCATTCTGGGCTCTGGGGAAGTAAAACTGGCTGGCATGTTACTATGGAGCCATATTATTAGAATAATCATGCACTAAAGAGTATTTTAACCATTTTCTGGAAACTGAAGGGAGTTCTGAATAGGCAGTTTGAGAATGATGATGATGGTGATAAAGCATCCTTTACGTTACAACTGACTAAAGACTTTGTCAAGCTCACACATTTAAAATGCATATAAAACTATAAAGAACTCTTGTGAAGATTTCTTAAATTAAGGGGCAGCATAAAATGACATCAGTAAGTTTGGGTTTGACCTCTAGTTTCCATATTTATTGTCATGAACCTTAAGTAAGTCAGTTAACCACCCTGAGTTGGAGTTTCTTTAAAAAAAGAAGAGAAAAGAAACGGGGGTTGGGGGAAGAAATGGAGAGCTGTGGGCGGTAAGTGGAGCAATGCATCTGAAAGCATTCTGTAAATCAGAGTGCTTCACAAACGTTGGCCTACTCGTTTTAAATTCAGCACTTCATCCCAGTGGAGCGAGGAATTCCACATTTGGACCCACCTTTATAGGAGATTTCTGGAAAAGCTGCTTCTGGTTGCATGCCTTTTGGGCTCTGTGGGCATCCCTCGCTGAATAAAACTTGACGATGGCATAAAATCCAGGACCGGCCACTGCTGCGTTTGGGAAGACTCGGACCGAATACAGAAGGCCGAACTGGGAGAAGACTGTGAACAGAGAATGCTGTAGGGTGGTCCCACGGTAAGTAAGAGCAGGAAATTTCAAGCCCAGGAAACCAAACTGCCCATCCCCTTATATTCCCCCCAGCCCTTCGCCACAGACAACGGTTGGTGAGCCTTCAACTTCAAACACTTCTCATTTCACAAACAAGTTTCCCTCTGAACTCCTAAGCTTCCAGAAGCATTAGGAGGCAGTGTGAGGCCTGCTGGGAACTCTCTCTCAAAAATCTGTAAGGACGAGTTGACTGCTCCGGTCGGCTCTATAACTAAGATTCCTCTCAGCAAAGACCACAGGCGGGCGAGGTGCTGAAGCAGGCCCCAGGGCTCCCAATTACTAGGGCGCGAGGCGACTTTCTCCATCCCTCCCTCCACCCCGGCCTGGCTCACTTGCAAGGCCTCGGCCGTGGGTCCAGAGCTCAGTTCCCACACAAGCAAGGTTTTACCACTCCCTGTGGGAACCGCAAAAGGTACCAACTCCGCCATCCTACTGTCACCGTGCGTGCGCGGCTACTGCGCCTGCGCACGGTGCGCCCGCGCCTTTTTAAAAGGAGCGCGTGAGGGGGCGGGGCCAGCTCTGGGGGAGTGAGACGAGGGCGGAGCTCGGACCTCTCCTTCGCCCCGCCCACTCCTGGCGGGTCTCCGCCTCCAGTTCCCCTTCCGCAGCTCCGTCGCCGGGGAGACCTTGGAGTTTGGTGTTAGAGTACTAAGTGAAAGTGAAAGTGAAGACGCGCAGTCGTATCCGACTGTTTGCGACCCCATGGAGAGTAGCCTACGAGGCTCCGCCGTCCATGGGATTTTCCAGGCAAGAATACTAGAGTGGGCTGCCATTTCCTTCTCCAGGGGATCTTCCCAACCCAGGAATCGAATCCAGGTCTCCTGCATTGCAGACAGACGCTTTACCGTCTGAGCCACCAGGGATGCCCAGAGTACGAAGTAGTTAGCAGTAAATACCCACTGAACTTTAAAATTTTAGATGTCCCGACTCTGTGGGAAATGACCACCAAAGATGCAACACTTGGACTTAAGAGTGTTTGTTTTCATGAGTTTTAAATTATTCAAATAAAGGTATAACTTACTAAAGCCATCAACAGTCTAGTTTGAAATCCTTAAAAAGCTGGTTTCTAGCCCATTTTCCTAAAGTACCCCCAAATCACCTGCCATATTTCTACACCCCTACCATGACTTTCTCCACTTCAATATATCAGAACTTTAGTCTCACTCATTACCTACTTCTGAGCTCTTTTACTTCAAAGATAGTTGACTTTAGAGGAATAACTTGGATCTTGATACTGTTTCAAACCAATAACTACAGATTTTATTATCTGTTTCATTATTCTGCATTCATAGTATGGGTCCATTTATTCATTGTATCCATTGTTCACAGATGTCTTTGCTTCTCCAGCTGGACTATGAACACCACATGAACAATAGCTATCATTTATCATCCTTCTTCTAGTACCTAGCACACACTCATAATCTATTAGGTACTCAAATATAGGTGGAATTAATCATGAATAAATTAACACATTCTTTACACAAGGAATGGTTTAATAATTCCAAAAAAAATAGAGAAGCTTCTTTCATTGTGGTCTTCTTGGTTTGCAAATGACAGTCAGGAACCAGGGACCTGGGCCTGGATGGGAACAAGGAGGAAGCCCTAGAAAACCATTTATTCCTGGGGCTCTGGTCAGTTTTATTTGTAAATGGGAAGGGAAGAAAATAACATGAAGTGGAGGCAAGAGGAAGAAGAATTCCCAAGTGAGGAGAGGAGTTCTGGAATGACTCCACCACAGGCCTGCTCCCTGCCTCATGCCAGGTGACAGCCTGTCATCCAGTAGGAGAGGGGCCGGCCGGCACAGTGCAACCTCCATTTTACCCTGTGAAGAGAAAGAAGAGTGGTTCTTGCTTCCTGCTTGGCAGCTGCTTCTTAACACATGACCCAGCGTTGCGTGAGTATTCCATACAGAGCAACGCCCAGAAACCCCTTCATTCCCAGCTCTCTACTGGGTCCTCCTGTGGCCCCTCTGATTCTTCCTTTAATTTCTGTCATCCATAGTGTTTGCTCTTTCCCCCTACTTAGTATACTTCCACATTTTCAAATCCTCAACTCCTTCTGAAGGGGGAGAGCACTTTTTTAAAGGGCTGAGAGTTACTAAAAAAAAAAAAAAAAATCCCAGGTGTAACTATTGACTTTCCCTTCAAAAAGGGTCAGCCCTAACAGTCATCAATGCCCCTTACTCTCTCTCTTTTTTGATAAAGTTGCTATGTGCATTCATTTAAAAAAAATTATTTATTTGGCTCTGCTGGGTCTTAGTTACAGCATATGGGATCTAGTTCCCTGACGAGGGATCGAACCTGGCCCCCTGCTTTGGGAGTGTGGAGTCTTAGCCACTGGATCACGAGGGAAGCCCCGTGCCCCTTATTTTGCATGGTGTTTTTGGAGCATGTGGGCTTCCCTGGTGGCTCAGGTGATAAGGATCTGCCTGCAATGCAGGAGACCCAGGTTCAATCCCTGGGTAGGGAGGATCCCCTGGAGAAGGGAATGGCGAACCACTCTAGTATTCTTGCTTGGAGAATTCCACGGACAGAGGAGCCTGGTGGGCTACAGTGCGTGGGGTTGCAAAGAGTCGGACATGACTGACATTTCACTTCACTTGGGAGTATGCAAGGCACTTAATTCCTGTTTTCAGTTTCCAGTAGAGGCAGCCATTTACATTATTTATATATCCAGTTTGAGGCTTAGAAATGTTAAATAATCAACTCAATATCCACCATAGTTAAGCTGGATCTGCAACACTCATCCAGCTGATGAACAACACTTTTTTTTATAGAAATGTTGCTGCCAGTTATGGAGAGAGGGTCCCATGGCAGCCATGTTTATGTTGCTTAATGCTGAGGGTCGGACACAACTGAGTGACTTCACTTTCACTTTTCACTTTCATGCATTGGAGAAGGAAATGGCAACCCACTCCAGTGTTCTTGCCTGGAGAATCCCAGGGATGGGGGAGCCTGGTGGGCTGCCGTCTATGGGGTCACACAGAGTTGGACACAACTGAAGTGACTTAGTAGCAACAGCAGCAGCTACAGCTGAATGGAGCTGGGTCACCAGGTCCAAGTTGAACCCAACAGATCCTCTATCTGGACTAGGACTAAGCCTTGCAGGTCTCTCTGGTCATTTAGGACATTAGCCCATAGATTTAGGGCAGACATAGTCTTTCTGGTGGGCTGTAGATTAGAGAAAGCTGGTCTGCAGAGCGAGTAGTGAGGCCAAGGCACCGAGAGAAGCAAAAACCTGCCAGGGAAAGTCCCCAGCCCTGCTTTCATCCCTTTCCTGAGGCCTAACTGTACCCCTTGTGTGGGCCCAGCAAGACACCTTGTCCTTCAGCATAAATCCACCCCCCCCTACACACACACACCCCTACTCTCGGCTAGCTAAAGTCATTCTGTTACTGCAACCCAAAGAGTTTTGCTGAATATAGCATCAGAGAAAGAGCTAGATAGATCCCTGCTGCTGCTAAGTCACTTCAGTTGTGTCCGACTCTGTGCGACCCCATAGACGGCAGCCCACCAGGCTCCCCCATCCCTGGGATTCTCTAGGCAAGAACACTGGAGTGGGTTGCCATTTCCTTCTCCAATGCATGAAGGTGAAAAGAGAAAGTGAAGTCGCTCAGTCATGTCTGACTCTTAGCGACCCCATGGACTGCAGCCTACCAGGCTCCTCCGTCCATGGGGTTTTTCCAGGCAAGTACTGGAGTGGGGTGCCTATCCCAGGTGCTACTAAGTCAGAGTTCCTGCCACAGCCCCTATTTTTCTAGACTGTAGAGAAAGTCCTGACCTACTGTCCCTTTCTCTGTCACCACATCTTTCTTAAGGCTCTGTCCACTAACTTTGTCCCAAAGTGACCTCCTCACCAGTTCTTCATCCCCCCTGCTCCGGACACAATCTTTTTTGCACAGTTGATAATTGCGAGAAGATTGGGGCTCAGCAGTTCTGAAAGAAAAGGAGAAAGAGAATATCCATGAAAGTGCTGGGGACAGTCTCAAAGACTGGCTGTTCCTGCAGGGCACCTCCCATCCAGAGGCTGAGAACTTCCAGTGGAGGCATGGCCTCCTTCTCAGAGGCCCATCTGGGCATCCATACAGTGGCTGGTGGAGGTTGGGGGTGGCTGGGGAGGAGGGGCAGGAGGGGCAGGAGGACAGAGATCTGGGTCTGTTTACTGCCATACTCCCTAGTGGATGGTGGTTCACCCCAAGTGTGGAGGTTTCTAGGGAAAGAAAAGGCCAAAATAGGCTCCACAGAGACCAAGGTGAGGTCCCGCCTAGGAAGTGAGGCTCTTCAGGTGAAGAGCCGAGGGCCATTCATCAGAGTTCAAAGGGAGAGATGAGGTCTCCTCCTCATCACAGGTCGTGGACCTCTGGAATCTTCTGGACTAGGCCTGAGGTGGGGACTTTGCACTTGACCTTCGGTCAGACCATTAGCCAAGGACAGCACTACTTGCTGACAAGAGCTGAGCCTTCAGGGCCATCAGTGTGGCATTTGGCCCTGGTTCTATGAGCCTCAGTTTGCTCATCTGTAAGGTGGGGATCATATTAGTCTCTATCACATAGCAATTTGGGTAAAATGAGCCATGTGTGCAAAGTACTGAGTATGTAATACACTCAATAAATGTTGGCTGCTGCACTGCTCTGCTCTACTGACTGTGCAGGGCTTTTGTGGATCCTGAGAGCACCCTGCAGAACGTCCTGCAGGCATCCAGGGACACACTCACACCCCCTGCTCAGTAAAGGAATTCCCTGATTCCTTGAGCCATCCCTCTGGGGGCGTTCCCAGGCTGTGCATGGGAAGGGAAGTCCCGTGAGTAGAGCCTGGTCATCTCTCTCACCTCTCCCACCCTGGGGCCCTTGCCAGACCTTGACAGTCCACTTGGCAATTGTTTTCCGTGTGACTCTGGTAATCGTTGCACCAGTAGTGGCTGTTGATCTGGAAGATGCCATAGTCAAAGCTGCCATCTGTGTTTTCATTTACCTTCGTTATGTTGAAATCACTCTCTACGAAAGCCAGGCACAGCCCTTAGAACAGGGAGAAGAGGGTTTTCAGAGGGGGTGGCCAAGCTGAGGGAAAAGGAAGACGGAGGAGAAAGGGATGAGGAATCGGAAGAAAGGAACAAGGACTGACATGCTAGATGGGGCTGGCAGGCCAGAAACATCCATCAGCTTCTCCTCTCATGTTTCAGTCCGTTCAGCCAGGCACCCATCAGCACAACCATTCATGCATCCATTTGTCCACCCAGGCTTTCTGCACTTAATGATCACCTACTGTGTGCTAGAAACTGTGCAAAGCTCAGAGAGGGACATTTAGCTGGGTCAAATGCAGATGCTGCCTTCAAGGAGCCTATAGAGTAAGAATGAAACTATAGGCCTAAAAACCCACATGGCAAAATAAAAGGAGAGAATGTTGTAAGGCAGATATGCACAAATTCTGGGCCAAAAGAAGCTATCTCTATTGTGGAGCGGGATAAAGCCTTTGCACTGGCTGTTCGCTCTGCCTGGAATGCTCTTCCCCCAGACATTTCGGGGACTGGATCCTTATTTCTATCCAGCACTTCTCAAAGTCACCTCCTCAGAGAGGCCTTCCTTGACTTCCCCTTCTACAACAGTGTCACCCATCACTCCCCAACTTATTCTTCTGCATAGCATTATCATCACCAGGAGGCACTTCATCTATCTGTGTGTGTTTCTTGCTGCCTCTTCCCCTAGGATGTGAATACTGTAAGAGAAGGAGCTATGTTAAATCTGCACCCCCAGCACCTAAAATCATTCCTGGGACATAGTAAGTGCTCAGTTAATAATGGTTGAACAAATATGGAAGGTTGGGAAAGCCTTCTTGGAGAGGGCTGCTCTGTTCACTTGACTTTGAAAAAACAAATAAGAGAAGAAAGAAAGATGGCCCCCGAGGGCACGACCGTGGGAGGAGGGAGGAGGAGGGAGTGAGAAAATGTCACTCACAGTCAGTCAGGGAGTAGCCCTCAAACCCATCCAAGTCCTCCTGGTGCAGCACCTTGGCCAAGTCACAGCGGCCGATGAGGCTGGCTTGATTCACAGCAACGAGGCAGCTGACCAAGGCCATGAGCAGTGGGCTTGTCATCCTTGGAGGGGAGGAGGCACGGTGGCGGGTGAGTGGCGGAGGGCCTGCGGGTCCTGGAGTCTCCCCGACTGCCTGCTGGTCTTCTCCCGGGGAATCTGGGGAGGGCAGCCAAATGTCCTCACTCACTCACTGCCCCTCTCCCGGCTACTTCTCTTTCCTTTCATGTATTACTCTATAAATACTTTTTTTTGGGGGGTCTCCTCTTTGGTTTTTTATTCCCAATTTAAAATTAACAGTGCTGGGGCATGTCAAATAGACATGTGAGCTGGCCCAAAGGGGTAGCCACTAGCCAAATCTGGAATACATTTTTGAGGTAACAACTTTACTGAGATATAATTGACAACATATATAATTCATACACTATACACTTAATTAAAGTGTGTAATTCAATCATTTTCAGATAGCAGAAAATCATTTTCAGAAGGCAGTACTGTGTGACTATCACCACAGACAACTTTATGCTGTTTTCATCAACCCCAAAAGAAACCTCATATCCATTAGTTGTGACTCCCTGTTCCACTTCCCTCCAGACTCTGGCAACCACTAACCTACTTTCTGGGCTTCCCAGGTGGAGCTAGTTGTAAAGAACCCGCCTGCCAATGCAGGAGACATAAAAGATGCAAGTTCGATCCCTGGGTGGGGAAGATCCCCTGGAGGAGGGCGTGGCAACCCACTCCAGTACTCTGCCTGGAGAGTCCCATGGACAGAGGAGCCTGATGGGCTACAGTCCAGAGGGTCCCAAAGAGCTGGACACAACTCAAGTGACTTAGCATGCACGCATGCAATCTGCTTTTTATTTCTATAGATTTTCCTGTTCTGAGCATTTCATATACATGAAGTCATACAATATCTGGTCTTTTGCATTTGACATCTTTCACTTAACATATGATGTTTTCAAGGTTCATCCATGTCATAGAATGTACCAATATTTAGTCCTTTTTCATGGCTGAATACCCTTGAATGGTGGCCCACTCCAGTATACTTGCCTGGAGAATCCTGTAGACAGAGGATCCTGGCAGGGCTACTGTCAGTCCACGGGGTCACAAGAGTTGGGCATGACTGAGTGACTAAACCATCGCTGAATAATATTACATTGTATGGCTATATCACAATTTGTTTATGTATTCATCAGTTTGTGGACATTTGAGTTTTTTTGGTTGTTGGGAATAATGCCCCTGTGAACATTCATGTACAAGTTTTTGTGTGGACAATATTTCCATTCCTATGGATATATACCAAACAGTGGAAGTGCTGGGTCACATGGTGACTTAAAGTGGAAACTTCTGAGGAATTGCTAAACTTCCAGAGTGGCTGTACCAACTTACTTCCAATCAACCATGTGTGAAGATTCCAGCTTCTCCACATCCTCACCAGTACAGTTATTAACTGTCCTTTTGAGCCAAGCTATCCTAATGGGTGTGATGTGGTATCACATTGAGGTTTTGATTTGCCTTTGCCTGATGGCTAATAATGTTGATTGTCTTTTCACATGCTCATTGGCCATTTATATGACTGGCAAAATGTCTTTTCATATCCTTTGCCCACTTTTTCAGTTGGGTTTTTTGTCTTTTCATTATTGAGTTGTAAGTGTTCTTTATATATTCTGAACCTTGTCAGATATGTAATTTGCAAACATTTCCTCACATTCTATGGGTCACTTTTCATTCTCTTGATGGTATCTTTTTGAAACACAAAAGTTTTAAATTTTGATGAAGACCGACTTATGTGTTTTTTTCTTTTGTTGCATGTGCTTTGGTATTATATCTGTGAAACCAATGAATAACGGTTTCCAAGATAATCTAGAACAATTTGGCCATCAAAATAAATGATGATAGCTATTATCTGTGATAACTTTCACTCTATCAAATGATGATAACCCATTGAGTGAGACAGGAATCCATGAGTTCATAACAGTAATAGATAGACAAATAGGTACATAATGGGGATCGGGGGAGGGGGGGCTCTTTCTGACAAGAAAATGCTGACTGATAAATGTGGAGGTAGGCATGAAGTTGAAAAATCACCATCCTGCAACCATCATAGATTGATCTGAGCAAGAAAGAATCGACAGTGGGTGCTAAACCAGAGAGAGTGGGAAGCTTAGTGAAGAACTGAGTATGTTCATGGTCCTAAAGTGCCTCCCCACAGATTGCATCTTAGTTGCATGAGAAAAAAAGTAACAATACGTGGGGAAACCAGACAGCATTTTGACTTCAGTCATATTGAGTGAAGTAAGTCAGAGAAGGGGAACTATCTTATGATATCCGTTATACGCAGAATCTAAAAAGAAATGATAAAAATGAACTTGTTTACAAAACAGATACAGCTCACAGACTTAGAGAAAGAATTATGGTTACCAGGGAGGAAGGGTGGGGGGGGGGAGGGGTGCGGAAAGGGATAGTTAGGGAAGTTGAGATGGACATGTACATACATTACACTGCTATATTTAAAACAGATAACCAACAGAGACCTACTGTACAGCATAGGGAACTCTGCTCAATGTAATATGGACAAGAGGGGGATTTGGGGGAGAATGGATACACGTCCCTTTGCTGGAAATGGAGGAGGAAGGGAAAGCGTCTTGCCCTGTGATCATGCTGCTGCTGTCTTGTTTGGACCCTAATCATGTTCAACTCTTTGCAACCCCACGGACTTAGCCCACCAGGCTCCTTCATCCATGGGATTTCCCAGGCAAGAATACTGGAGTGGCTTGTCCTTTTCTCCTCCAGGGGATCGTCCTGACTCAGGAATAGAACCCATGTCTCCTGCATCGGCAGGCGGATTCTTGACCACTACACCACCCAGGAAGCCTCGTGTGTGTGGGGTTTCCTTAACTAGGTGTACGTTCCTGAAGATTCCTCCATCCACTGGCTTCATGAGTCTGGCAGTTTCCTGGACAAGATGGCTATCCTGACAGTCTGTCTCCTCACAAATGTTTTATTTTGTCTCCTGAGACTCACTCCTTAGCAGCCTGAGCTTGGGACCATTCTTTTGTTTCTCTCTCCCACCCTACAGTTAGTTGCCAGATTTACTAAATAAAATCACAGCGTGTCCTGTTACTTTAGAATTTCAAACAATGGTTATTTTTTTAGTATAAGTGTGTCTCATACAACCTTACTTGGCCCTGACTCAGTAGGATCCTTCAGAGACAGATATCACTGAGCCTTGGAAACCAGGGAGCTCCATCTCTGCCCCTGAAAGCCCCTCTTGGGGTTCTCCAGGGAAGACGGTGGTTCGGGCAGGTACACCCCAACCTCCCCTCCTGAAGGCTTACCTCTCTCCTATCCCTCGCTGACCCCAAGTCCCAGCCTGCCCAGGGCTTTCCGTGAGAATCTATAGAACAAAGCCTTTTGGGTGGGAGCCTCCTCTCCTCATGGACTATCCTTTAGCCCCGCCCAGCTCACTGCTCTCCATGTTCTAAAGAAGATAGGAGCCCTCAGTCACCCCCACCTTCTGGAACCCCAGTTCTGTGATGTCATCACTCTCCTGGAAATATTCTGGTCTTAACCTTGCAAACTGGCTCAGTCTTGAGGTCAAACTTGAAGCAGAAGCGGCAGATGGGCCTGGTGGGATTGGTGACAACTGCGATGAGGACCACTGGTGGGACAGGGTAGAGAGGGTGCGTTGTTTTGTCTGACCACCTCCCTTCCCTCTGGGCACAGTAACACCTTTGAGGGAACTCCTTCCCCCATGGGTTTTAGGCAGTCTGCTGGTCACAGGGCCCTGCCCTCCAGGTGAGAGGGTTTGTTCCTGCCCCAACCCATGTATCTTGAACTGAAACTTAAGTGGCGAGGCTCAGCTTCTCACAGGAAGCCTTCAGGTGTGGGGCCTGAGGCTGCTTGGAATCTCGTGGATACCGCCCATCTGAGAGAATAAGCCTCCTTGAACAGGGAGCAGAGTTCAGATCGGACTCTTGTCCAGCATCCACCACTTCTGCAGCCTAAACTCACTTTTGTCCTTACTGCAACCCTGTGATTCAATAAATGTCCTTTCTTGTATAAATACATTTGAGTTGAGTTTCTGTCACCCATACAACCAAAAGAGACCTGCTTAGTACAGGTAGGATGGAGTTAACCATCCACGGAATGGTGACCTGACAACCTGCCACCTCCCCATGAAGGACACACATCTTAGTGTCATTTGTCACCAAGGAACTCTAGGAGACATTTCCACCAGCTATAGCAAAAAGATGGAGAAGGCAATGGCACCCCACTCCAGTACTCTTGCCTGGAAAATCCCATGGACAGAGGAGCCTGGTGGGCTGCAGTCCATGGGGTCGCTAAGAGTCAGAGACGACTGAGTGACTTCACTTTCACTTTTCACTTTCATGCATTGGAGAAGGAAATGGCAGCCCACTCCAGTGTTCTTGCCTGGAGAATCCCAGGGATGGGGAGCCTGGTGGGCTGCCGTCTATAGGGTCGGCACAGTCGGACATGACTGAAGCGACTTAGCAGCAGCAGCATAGCAAAAGAAAGGGCTTCCCAGGTGGAGCTAGTGGCTTAAAAAACAAAAACAAAAAAACACTTGCCTGCTAATGCAGGAAACATAAAAGACACAGGTTCGATCCTTGGAAAGATCCCCTGGAGGAGGGCGTGGCAACCACTCCAGTATTCTTGCCTGGAGAATCCCATGGACAGAGGAGCCTGGCAGGCTAAAGACCATGGGGTTGCAAAGAGTCAGACATGACTGAAGCAACTTGGCAGCAGAAGCATAGCAAGAAGGAGGCAAGAGAAAGTTTTGTTACTGATGCTTACTTCACCCTTGAGACAGGGTGATAAAGTCTACCAGAAAGGAAGTAGGAGGAGTTTTCTAAGTGGGCAGTGATGCCCTGTACCCTCCGCCTCTGGGCTTGTCTTCCTAGCAGGGCAGCAGTGCATTGCATCTTGGGATGTAAAGACAGCAGAAGCTCTGTTCTTGTTCAGTTGCTCAGCCGTGTCCGACTCTTTGCGACCCCATGGACTCCCCTGCAGCGCGCCAGGCTTCTCTGTCCTTCACTATCTCCCAGAGTTTGCTCAAACTCATGTCCATTGAGTCAGTGATGCCATCCAACCATGTCATCCTCTGTCATCCCCTTCTCCTCCTGCCTTTAATCTTTCCCAGCATCAGGGTCTTTTCTAATGAGTCGGCTCTTTGCATCAGGTGGCCAAAGTTTTGGAGCTTCAGCATCAGTCCTTCCAATGAATATTCGGGACTGATTTTCTTTAGGATTGACTGGTTTGATCTCCTTGCAGTCCAAGGGACTCTCAAGAATCTTTTCCAGCACCACATCTTGAAAGCATCAATTCTGAAGCTCTGGTGGAGGTTGAACTCTGGGAGGAGGGCATTCTCTGGCTATCACTTTATGCAGTACCATTTGTGGCCAAAACGGATGACCCAGATAACTTCAGATGATCCAAGTAACCTCACCTGTGCAAATTAGAGCCCTGCGTGACAGGAAAGGCTTCCATAGTCCAGGACCACATGCTGGGAACTGGACCTGCAGGCGAGGGTCTCCTTGTAGCATGAAGTCTTAGAGGAAATGATGGCAGCACTCAGAACGGGACCATAGGGACCCTCCAGCCCCACTTACCCCCAACTGTGGCACACATGAGCCCTGGATGGATTCCTACCCATTCAAGGACTGGCACATCCAACCTGGGACCCATGAATAAAGTCTGGAAGTAGTAGCCTGGGGCAAGAAGACATGGCCTCCACGTATGACTTGTCTAAATAAACATGTTCAATTTAAAAATCAGGCGACTTCACTTTCACTTTTCACCTTCGTGCACTGGAGAAGGAAATGGCAACCCACTCCAGTGTTCTTGCCTGGAGAATGCCAGGGACGGGGGAGCCTGGTGGGCTGTCGTCTATGGGGTCCCACAGAGTTGGACACAACTGAAGCAACTTAGCAGCAGTAGCAGCAGCAACAAGCTATTAAATAAAATATTTTCTATCCTCATACTCTGACAAACATTCCTTTAAAAGAATGACATTTTTAAATGTGTGTAAAGCTATGTGTGTGTGTGTGTGTGGCTCAGTTGGGTCTGAGTCTGTTGATCCAGGGACTGTAGCCCGCCAGGCTCCTCTGTCCATGGAATTTTCCAGGCAAGAATACTGGAGTGGATTGCTATTTCCTACTCCAGAGTATCTTCCTGACCCGGGGCTCGAACCATGTCTCTTGCACCTCATGCATTAGAAGGTAAATTCTTTACCACTAACGTTGCCTGGGAAGCCCATATGAAGCTACGGCTTATATTAATATATGACTGAAAGTTAGCAAAATGTCAAAGAGCAGTGAATTTAACTTTTATTCCACAGGTCCGGATGCTCTGTTAATGGACTAATAATGTTGGGATGAATAATAAGTGTATACATAATTCATAAAGGATTAAAACTCTCTCATGAAATTTATTTTCTTATCTTCCTTTCAGCACAAACACTTTTAAATATATTTAAAATTAAAAGCATAATTATATTCAAAGTATATAACTTTAAATATATTTTCATCAAAAATATAAATTCATGTAAAAAATTACTAATTTTTCTGTTTTCCAAAAAGTTAGTTTCTTTAAAATATTAAAAAGTATCCAGTAATTTGAAAGTCAAGGGCTTTCCTGGTGGCTCTGTAGTAGAGAAGCCACCTGCCAATGCAGAGACACGGGTTTGATCCCTGGTCCGGGAAGATCCCACATGCTATGGAGCAACTAAGCCTGTGCACCACAACTACTGAGCCTGTGCCCGGGAGCTGCAACTACTGAGCCCGGGCGCCACAACTAGTGAACCCCCCACAGCCTAGAGCCTGTGCTCCCCAACAAGAGAAGCCACCGCAAAGAGGAGTCTGTGCATCGCAACTAGGGAGTAGCCCCCACTTGCTGAGACTACAGAAAAGGCCGAGCAATAACAAAGACCCAGCACAGTCAAAAAAAATAAATAAAATTATTTTCTTAAAAGTCAAAATACAAATTAGAATGAATGTATGTTAAATTTTGATATCAAAATTACAGAGATCCACTTTATTTTACGCTTTGAAAGTTTAACTACACTTTACTAAGTAACTTTGAATTTTGAAATTTAACTTAAATTTTATTTAAATTATAAATTTAATTTAAAACTTTAACTTTTCAAATTAAAAATTCATAAGCCTAGCATTTAATGTCCATCTTGTTGCCAATGTAAAGAATTAGTATTATATTATGTCTAAAGTCTAGACATATATGAAAATGTAAGAGTAATGTGTAATGTGAGTTTTACAATATTATAAACATTTCCTCAGCTTTTTCCAGCTGAGGTCAATATTGTAGTAATTCATGGATACTTCCAGAACCAAGAATAGGAACACAAAAATAAGAAACTGTACACTCAGCAGTACTAGCAAATGATATCTCATTGTGTTCAAATCTATTGCCTTCAGGCTACCTGAGAGGAAAGCTCTGAAGAGTTAATTTATTAGTCTTTTCTCTTACCTAAATACTTTTCCGTCAAAGCCTCTCTGAACTTCAAAATAGTGCCTAGCAAGAGCCATTAAGCTTTCACCAAAACATAAAACATATTGTAACATTCAATAAAGCTTTAAAAATGATCCATATAAAAATATCTTTAAAAAAAAAAAAAAAAGGGCTGTTGTCACACAGTTGGAAGTCCTCCAAATCCTGGGCAGAAAGGCATGTGGAAAATGATGAGACCAAAAAGGATGGATGTGGATGACAAAGATCAGAGACTTAAACTGGGACAAAGACAACAGAGCTGAAAAAGGTGAGTTTGCAGATCTGACATGAAAAGGCAGTCACCAATGAGACACATTCAAACCATATGTTCATAACCGAATTTTAAAAATAATTTACTTATGTTTTTTCTTTGTGCTGTCTTCACTGCGTGTGTGGGCTTTCT
This sequence comes from Aepyceros melampus, assembly GCA_006408695.1. Classification (NCBI taxonomy): domain Eukaryota; kingdom Metazoa; phylum Chordata; class Mammalia; order Artiodactyla; family Bovidae; genus Aepyceros; species Aepyceros melampus. The sequence goes on from SJXQ01000279.1 coordinate 33,455, forward strand.
CTAGTCGCAGCGAGCTGGGGTACCCTCTGGTTGCGGTGTGCAGGTTTCTCGTGGAGGTGGCTTCTCTCGTTGCAGAGCACAGGCTTTAGGTACACAGGCTTCAGTAGTTGCTCTGTGGCATGTGGCATCTTCCCAGACTAGGGATCAAACCTGTGTACCCTGCATTGTCAGACGGATTCTAATCCACTGGACCACCAGGGAAGTCCAAGACTGAGTTTTTAATTTTATTTTTAGGCTGTACTTTACCCCACAGAAAAGTATACCTTCTCAAACACTTCAGGAATAGTTACAAAACTGATTATAAACTAGACTAAAACTATTACCTTAAATTGTCCCAAAAGGAGGAATTATATCAGCTCCATACTCTGGCTACAATTTAAAAACCTGAATTTCTTATAACTTTAAAAGAAACACATACACAGACACACAGACACTTTTTCTCCCATGAATAATTATTGGGTCATTGGCAAATTATTAATAAAATCTGGAGTAACAGATTTCTAAAATGAAAATGACATTAATATATCATGTCTGAAATTTATTTAGAAGTAAATTCATAGTCTTAACTGCTTTCATTCAAGTAAAACAAATTTGAGTGTTTGACTCAAGAAGTAGAAAAATTAGAAGAAAAACTTTCCCAAGGAAAACAGAAGGAAGCAAAGCATAAGAATAAAAGCATAATATATTTAATTGAGGGGTTCCCTAGTGGCTCAGATGGTAAAGAATCTGCCTGCAATGCAGTAGACCTGGGTTTGGTCCCTGGGTGGGGAAGATCCCCTGGAGAAGGGAATGGCTACTCACTCCAGTGTTCTTGCCTGGAGAATTCCATGGACAGAAGTGCCTGGAGAGCTACAATTCACGGGATCACAAAGAGTCGGACATGACTGAGTGACTAACACTTTCACACATTCATCTTGAATCGGATTCAGGGGAATTGTTGGGTGACAAGTTAAAAATGGAGTTAAGAAACGGCAGCGAGAGAACGTGCATATCATGTGTCCCACTTTGGGCTTTGGATTCTTCTCTGTGGCACTAGTGCACTGTAAGCTAAATTCTTCAAAGTTTCTGGAGTGAATTCCTTGCAATGAGAGGTCACTCTGAAGCTACAGGTCCCCACAAAACTCAGTAGGTTGAGTATCCAAGAAGGTAGAATAACTGAAGGTTCTAAAGCTTTGTTACTTCAAAATCATTGCCAAACATTTTCTCTCATAAAATCATGTTCTGACTCAAGAAGGCCTCCAGTGGGACAAAGAGGTACCGTTGCTGGCTGCTGGCCTTGAGAGCATGGGTCACGGGAGGAGACCCCTGTTTCTGCTCAGGAAAGTGCAAAGGAAGCTTCTAGATTGCACTGTAAAACACAAGATGAATCAAATACATGCCTTAAAAAAAATCAAGTATGACCCCATTGAGCTCATAAGCCGGAGTAATTAACATTTCTTTACTTACCTGGCTGCACCGGGTCTTCGTTGTGGTATGATGGATCTTTGATCTTTTCAGCATGTGGGTTCTTTCAGTTGTGGCATGCAAACTTAGTTGCAGCTTGTGGAATCTAGGTCCCTGACCAGGGATTGAACCTGGGCCACCTACATTGGGAGTGTGGCATCTTAGCCACTGGACCACCAGGGAGGTCCCTCATAATTAATAGACTGGAGAAAATTCCACAGTGGTCCACACCGAACACACCACTCACATAATTCAAAAAGTAACATGCCACCCTAATGATCAGTCCTCTGAGAAATGAATCCACTGAACTAAAATCTGCCTGTTTCCACCTTCTCTGCTCAATCTCAGCGCCCATGTGTGATCCACACAGCATGTACCCTCCTGCATGGAGTGGCCTTTGGAGCCAAACCAGCCAGTTTCTGGCAAAGAGCTGGGCTCGTGTAATTTCATGTATAGGTAAAGCCTGTGACCACATCATTGTATGTTTTACCGTTCTCATGAATGAGCATCTACTTGGGACTTATCTATTATTTTACTACTTTCCTTCTGTTTCTTTTCTATATGATAGTTAGGGCATAATGCTGCTTTTTAAATTTACCATCACTCTGAATGGATAAACACGTCAATGAAAAGAGAACTATTGGTTAATTTGTTGAATGGATAAATGTCAAAATAATTATGCTGAGTAAAAGAAGCAAGACCAAAAAAAGTATATACTGATTTCATTTATAGAAAACTCTCAAAAATGTGGACTAATCTATGTATATATATTTTTAATTCTAGAACGCATAGGAGGAATTCCATGGTGGTTCAGTGTTTAGGAATCCACGCTTCCACTGTAGGGAGCAAAGGTTTGATCTCTGGTCAGGGAACTAAGATCCCACATGCTTTGTGGCATGGTCAAAAAGATAAATAAATTAAAATTTAAAAAAAATTATAGAAAGCAGAAAGCAATCATTAGTTGCTTGGGGAGAGGGGGTAGAAAGGGGGACAAGGAAATTTGGGGGGAGTGATGGAGATGTTCGCCATCTTGATTGTGATGATGGGCACGGATATTCACATAAATCAAAAATTATCAAATTGCACCCTACAAATATGTCATTTATTAGCGTCATCGACTTGGCAGGCTACAGTCCACGGGGTCACAAAGAGTCGGACACGACTGAGTGACTAAGCACAGCACAGCACATCACTGACTCAACGGCCATGATTCTAGCAAACTCTGGGAGAGGATGAAGGACAGGAAAGCCTGGCATGCTGCAGTCCACGGGGTCACAAAGAATCGGATGTGACTTAGCGACTGAACAACAACCTCAATAAAGCGCTTAAAATCTTTAAAAACTATTATCATTAAACAAAATGCATTTTATGATGAAGGAGTTATGGGTCTGTCATGGTTGAAACCCCCAGCATCAGGAAAATTGAGAAATGGGGGAAAATTTTTCCCACACTCCGATTCTCAGGCCAATTTTCTGTGCAAGTTATCCAGTGGCCACTAGGGGCCAGCAACGGCCCATGTACAGGAAGTGGGGCTGCAGGGGTACCAAGTTGATTCATTAATCAGTCCGTGTGGTCCTAAAGAGTCTGACATGACTGAAAAACTGAACAACAAAAAATTATTTCTTAGCTGTACTTTTTTCTTTTGTATTAGCTGCATATTCTCAGTACATCTCAGGAACTGGCCGTTGTCTGCCCCCTGGGGAAGGTACAGCAGGCATTGGTCCTGCTGTAGATGTCCAGAGAGCAGCCAGCCTGTCAGGTACAGGGCAGGATGAGAGGGAAGAGCGGAGCGGCAGGGCTCACTCTAGGAAAGCAGTTGGAGCAGCAGGCTGTACGCCGCTCTGGCCAACCCAACATGCAGGCAGCATGGATAGGGAGCGCCAGCAGGTTGCAGGGTTCAACTACTCAGGAGGGACTGGGGCAGAACTCCAGTGCCCAGGGGGAGAAAGGACCCTCATCCTCATATTGGGTAGGTGACCAAGGCTAGAACTCAGGCCAAGGATCAAACTCAGAAGCCCTGGGACTTACCTGGTGGTTCAGTGGCTAAGACTCTGCACTCCCCATGTAGGGGGTGAGGGTTCGATCTCTGGTCGAGGAATTAAAACCCACATGCCGCAACTAAGACCTGGCACAGACAAGTAAATCAATGACAAGTATATATATTTGTTTAATCAGAAGCACTGAGTGTTAACTAGGCTTAAATTGGGGTTGAGAGGAATGGAAAACGCCAAGTATCCTGGCTCAAACAGAGTAGAAGCTCATTTCTCTCTCATGTTAAGAGACCCCCAGGGAGTCAGTCTACTACCAACAGGGTGCCCCACAGTGCAAAGGAGATGAAAGAGAGAGAGGATCTAGTTTCCCCTGTCTTGTTCTCCTATCTTCAGTCATGACTGCTCCTTGGCCCAAAATGGCTGCTAGGACTCAGCCTTTCCTTGCCATATTCCAGGTAACAAAAAGCAGAAGTACAGTCTCCTTTTTTAGGGCATTTCCTAGAATTATGCAGACTACTTCACTTACATTTTATTGCCCAGAACCAGACCTAGCTGCAAATGACAATGGGAAATACAATCTTAGATTCACACATTCACGGATGGGCCCAACTAAAAATCAGACAGTCTATAAGTGAAAATCAGAGAACATGTTTCAGGGACTCAAATTATGATATAAGGCAGAAGTGAGCAGGCGGCTCACCCTTAGACCCAGGTGCTGGGGTGTACTGTTTCCATCTCTGCTGCCCTAGGTCCCAGGGCTTGGGTGGAATGGGGTCACATGAATTCAGTTGCGGGGAGGGAGGAGGTGTTGAACCCAGCCACAGGGCCTGGCTGTCCCTGAGCACCTGCCACTGCAGCAACAGTGGGCCTTTGACAGCTAAGTGCAGCATCAGCCCTGGAAGAATTGTCTGCTCATTGTCAAGGACAGGCACAGACTCAAAGGCCAACAACTGCTTGATGCTGTGAAAGGAATTCTCAAGATGAGTCCAAGGGTCACAGACTGCCTTCTGCCAGGAGGCAGCAATGTGGTTGAGGACAACTGCCTTTTTTTTTTCTTTACTTATAAAATAATTTTTAAAAATTTACTGGAATAAATGGACAAAGTACAGAGATCGTAAGTGATCTTCACACACACATAGCAAACACACCTAAGCACCCAGCATCCAGATCAAGAAGAAGAACCTTACCACAACCACAGAGAACCTGAAGGGTCCCTTCCAGTGACTCCGCATTCGCCCTCCTCCCCCCTCCCCCCTCCCCCCACCAC
>SJXQ01000279.1:38632-51191 GCA_006408695.1 Aepyceros melampus
TATCATTAGCATTTAAAAATCTCTCTGGGCTATTCCATAGTTGATGTTGAGAATCACTGCTTTTGTAAAAACAGTTCTCTGACTTGGCTGTTCATTAGAATCCACTGGGATAGAAAAGGGAACAGAAACAGCTGCTGGAAGGCAGTGTGGCGCAGTGGGGAAACCCGGGGACCAGACAGACCTGCCAGTTACCAGCTGTGTGACCTCGACTGAGTCCCTCCACCTCTCTTACTGTGACATGGGGATAGCATCATCCCATGCCCAACAGAGCTGAGGCTGAGAGACAGGGATGTAAGCCTGGGCAGATGTAAGGTCCAAATATGGCAGCTACAATGGTCATTTTTATGAAAGGTGAGCAGCCCCAGGAAAATTGAAAGCCCTTCTTTCTGTATGCAGATGGGACCCCATCTGGGGATGGTGGAGACAGGCTACCTTGAAAAGAGGGTCAACAGGTTGGTAAGAAGCCCAGGTCTTTCTAGGGAGTCCAGGAAAATTCCGCAGGCAGCAGAGATTCCAAGCTAAAGCCAGTGAGAGGTGGCGCCCAGTTAGCACAGCTGCAACAGCACCGGGGACCAGCAACTGTAGACAAACTTGGGCTAAACTAACCCTTCTCCTTCAGCAAGATGAGCAGGGAGCCAACTGGCTGCAGGCTGACTCTGAGAGCTGCTTATGGAAAAAAATGCTGAGCACCTGCTTGGTGCCAGACGTTGCACATTCATGTCTTTCTTCTCATGAGGTGGACAAACTCATCCCATTAATCTTTTTTTTTTTTTTTTTTTTTAAGATTTATCTGTTTATGGCTGTGCTGGGTCTTCATTGCTGAGTGAGGGCTTTCTCTAGTCACGGTGAGCGGGGACCATTCTTTGTTGCAGCGCTTCTCGTTGCTGTGGTTTCTTTTGTTGCAGAGCATGGGCACTAAGGCGCCCGGTGCACAGGCATGGCATGTGGAATTCTCCAGGAGCAGCGATGGGACTCATGTCTCCTGCACGGGCAGGCAGATTCCTAACCACTGGACTACCAGGGAAGCCCGCATCCCATCTTGAGGGCCCTGAGGCTTAGAGGCAGCAGCGACTGCCTAACTCACAGAACCCAGCTGTCACCAAGAGGCTGGGACCTGCCTCCCCACTGAGCTGCGTCACCCCTATGGGTATGGTGTGTACACAAATGACCTGTGAATACCTTGATTAGATGCTCATTTCTCTTTTTTTCTTGAAATGAAAAGTATATGACTTTTTAAGCTGATGACTTAATCTTTTTTTGGTACTTATTACAAGATATAATATTCACTTTAGAACATATAGGAAATACAATAAAAATATTAAAATATCTTACACAGAGATGAGCACATCTATGTTTCACACCTATTGTTCATCTGTGTGAGTCTGTGTGCATGTGTGTGTGAATAGGCAGAAATTTACCAAAAAGGAGTCATGAGGTATACTCTTAGATAATTCGCTTCTCTTCACTTAACAATGCAGTTGACCTTGAACAGCACAGGTTTCAACTGCGCAGGTCCATTTATTGCAGATTTTTTTCAAAACAAGGCAGGTTCCGAATCTGTGGATATGGAGGACTGGTTATGGGACTTTAGCATCTGGGGATTTTTGTATCTGAAGCAGGTTCTGGAGCCAATTCTCTGTGGAAATGGAGGGACGACTGTAAACAGTGGGCGTATTTCTATGTCATCGTATATTTTTCTCCAACAGTGGCTCTTGTTAGAAGCCCCAAGGAAAGCTTAACAAATATTCATGTCTGGGTTCCCACTCAGGCAGATTTAACTGACCCCGGATGGGGTTGGTTCATGGGACTTTTAAGACTCCCAGCGGGCTCCAATGTGCAGTCAAGCTGGAGCGCTCCTTGCCACAGCCTCACTTTCCCATGGTGGCCTTGCGTTTTCTTTACTGAAGGGATATGCTGTAATTTGACCAACTCCCTTCCTTGGACATTCACTTTGGTTCCATTTTTTTCAATATTAGAAACCAGGAGTTAGCAAACGTTTTCTGTAAAGGGCCGAATAATACGTTTTAGCCTTTACAGGCTATATAAGGTGTCCATTTGACTCTGCCTTTGTAGCACAAAAGCAGCCACAGACAATGCATAAAAGAAGGAGCATGGCTGTGTTCCAATAAAACTTTATTTACAGAAACAAGCAGTGGCCAATTTAGCCTCAGAGCCATAGTTTGCTGGATCCTGCTATAAGCAGTGCTGTAGTGAGTATCTTTGAAGCTACACCTTCTAGCATAAGATGACTATTCTCTTGGGATGATGATACCATTTACTTTTAGAAGTAAGACCCTTTCCAAATAAAACTTGAAGTCATATAAACAACAGTAAGAGGGGCGTCTTATTAGTTACAGATATTTTATAAATTCAAATGTACATTTTCTTTTGAGAAAGTCAGGGTTGTAGATCATAGTTATTTTTGGTTTTGTTTCTGATCAGCCTCAGCACCTGCGGCATTCAAGCCAGTTTTACAGAACCAACCAAACGTCTCTATGAAACCCTAGTGTTCCACAAGGAACACAGTTTGAGAACCACCGCAATGTGATAAATTCTTGGAAATATAGCTGGTGGAAGGCCTGAACCATTTCAAAGCAGCTTATGGAGAGACTTCCCTGGCGGTTCAGTGGTTAAGACTTTGTCTTCCAATACTGGGGGTGCAGGTTCCATCCCTGGTCAGGGAGCTGAGATCCCACATACCTTGCAGTCAAAAAACCAAAACATAAAACAGAATAAATATTGTAACAAATTCAATAAAGGCTTTAAAAATGGTCCACATAAAAAAAAATCTTAAAAAAAAAAAAAATAAAAGCAGCTTGTGTATGTCATTTCAGCTGTCAAATGACCCTGAAGGAAAAGGCAAAGAAAGACATGTTTCTAACATTTGAGCAGGTGTGAACAGCTTCCTGTTGTTCAACTGGCTTTGCAGGGTGAATGTTTTAGACACTGGTTCCTAGTGTGGTATGAATCATTTCCTTCCCTTGTCTCATCCTTTTCAATGATCTGTAGAAGGTTCTCCCATTGCACATGCTCATTATGGCTTTCAGAAACATCAATAAAATCATCATCTTATTCTCTTTTTTCTTCTAGTCTTACTGAGATATAATCGACATACAGCCCTGCATAAGTTTAAGGTGTACAGCACAGTGATCTGACTTACATACATCATGAAATGATTATCACAGTAAGTTTAGTGAACATCCATCATCTCACATAGATACAAAAGAAAAAAAAACTTTCCTTGTGATGGGAACGCTTAGAATTTATCCTCTTAACTTTCATATATAACATACAGCAGTGTTGATTATATTTATGATGTTGTACACATCTTCAGTACTTTATTATCTGTTTTTAATATTTTTTTAATATTGTGTGTGTGTGTTTTAAATCATTTGCCGGGGCTTAGCTGTGGCACGTAGGATCTGTTTTCTGACTAGAGCTCATACGCAGGCCCCCAACACTGGACATGGGGATTCTTGTCCACTGGACCACCAGGCCCGTCCCTTCCCCGCCCACTCTTCGGCCTTCTCTCTCCCCACTCCGCAGCGCTGCAGCCTCGCCCCTGCGTCCCTGCGACCACAGCCCCGGGCTCCCTCAGCTTTCAGAGCCACGGCAGATGCTGCTTCCCCTGCAGATTGCTCTTCCTGCCCCTTCTGTCGGAATTTTCCTATGTACCTTTGCTGACTCGGTTCTCCTGCCACTGTTCCCCTAGCACAGAACTGTGAGTGGCCAAGATCACTGTGCTCGGACAGTGGGAAGGGGTGGCTGACTCACGTGGGATGCTGCGGGGTTCTTCCACTTGACCCCAAAGCAGCCCTGGTCCTCCCCTTCTCCGCTCCACAGTCTGCGATATTCCCCACAGCATCTGAGCTAAACAGGGAACCACCGACTCCCTAGAGCCTTGCCATTAGGAGCTGGCATTTTGTTGTGACGACTGGCATTGAAGCTGGTGCCAAATGGGCAACCCAGAAGGATCTTTCTCTTCCTTTTTTCCTTCCTCCAGGCTTGTTCTTTAGGCTTGAGAAGCCAGATGCTTTGGGGCTTAATTACACGCTGCAGTTAGAAGCACAGAATGTCAGAGCTGGAAAGGAAGAACCTTATTATAAATAATCGCTGCCAGCATTTATTGAACACTTACACTGTGCCAGGCCCTGTGCCAGGCCTGTTTCCAGGCATTACCTCGCTTACCCTTCCCAACAATTCCAGGAGGCAGAAACCATCATCACCCCTATTCTGCAGGGAAGGAAACAAAAGGTTTTTGGGAGATTACAGGGCATTTCCCAAACTGTGCTGAGTGGTACAAGGTGGCAAAAAAAAAAAAAAAAAAAAGTTTATTCAGGTTTTTCCACAAGATGGTATGGAAAAGCCCAAATGACTATTTGGCCAACCCATATTAGTTGCTGGTGAGGAAAAAAGCATCCCATTGTTACACAGCACAACCTGCAGGAAAGTCACAATGCCCATCAGTATTCTGAAGGCTCTGAGAAGTCCTGTAGTGAAGAAGCCTGTTGGGGTCAGTGTCACTTCTGTGGGTACTTCACTGGGACTGCTGATCCAGAATACAGTTTGGGGAATGCAGAACTTACCCTTGCTTCTCATCTTACAAATGGGGTAAGAAAGGCCTAAGATGATGGCATCTGCTTCCATCACTTCATGGCAAATAGGTGGGGAAACAATGGAAACAGTGACAGACTTTATTTTCTTGGGCTCCAAAATCACTGCAGATGGTGACTACAGCCATGAAATTAAAAGACACTTGATCTTTGGAAGAAAAGCTATGACCAACCTAGACAGCATAGTAAAAAGCAGAGACATTACTTTGCCAACAAAGGTCTGTCTAGTTAAAGCTATGGTTTTTCCAGCAGTCATGGATGGATGTGAGAGTTGGACCATAGAGAAGGCTGAGTGTCAAAGAAGTGATACTTTTGAACTGTGGTGTTGGAGAAGACTTGAGAATCCCTTAGACAGCAAGAAGCTCAAACCAGTCCAAACTGTGCTAAGTGGTACATAGTAGTAAAAAAAAAAAAAGTTTGTTCAGTTTTTTGTTAGTATCGATTGCCAGGTGGAACTATTTGAACTAAAATGTTTAAATCCAAAGGTATTTTACATTGTCAACCTTTCCAAAAAGGTTAATAAAGTGCTCCCTGCATTTTATCAATTCTATCAAAACTATCAGTCAAACTATCAAAACTATCAGTCCTAAAGGAAATCAATCATGAATGTTCATTGGAAGGACTGATGCTGAAGATGAAACTCCAATACTTTGGCCACCTAAAGCAAAGAACCGACTCATTAGAAAAGGCCCTGATGCTAGGAAAGATTGAAAGTAGGAGGAGAAGGGGACGACAGAGGATGAGATGGTTGGATGGCATCACTGACTGAATGGACATGAGTTTGGCAAGTTCTGGAAGTTGGTGAAGAACAGGGAAGCCTGGCATGCTGCAGTCCATGGGGTCACAAAGAGTCAGACGTGATTGAGTGACTGAATGAGATCAACAAGAAAGGCCTGGGTAATGCTTGAGGTACAGACCAGGCACAGATTTTGGGCCCCATGCTCTCTGCACATCCACCCCACCCCTTCCAGGAAAGAGAGTGGAGAAACGCAAACCATGACCCATCTGGCACCACTTCCTGTTTTTATAAATAAAGTTTTATTGAAAATGATCAGATTCAGCTCCCTTGATTTACAGAGGAGCCAATCAAAGCCCAGAGAGGATAAGTGATTTGTCAAAAGTCATGTAGACAATAGGGGCAGAAATAGATTCTAGATCTAAAACCAGAAATAGATCTCCAAAAACCAGGTATTCTCTGAAACAAAAATCAGACAGGTGGCAGGAAGTGACGTGTGAAGTTCGTGATATCTGTGACATCAGCTCACAAGTTCTCCATTGTACAGTACTTAAAAAAAAATACTTCCCGCTTTCTGCTATGGCATGAACACCCCCTGAGGCATTTCTCTCACTGCTTTGGGCAAAGCCACCTTTGCATGAACAGTCAGGCTCCTCTGTCCTTCACTTTGTGTGCATGAACAGAGTAGGGGCCAACCTCGAAATCTCTGGAGGGGCAAAGGCTGAACAGGGCAGTCCATGTTTATTTAAATTCTGTACCAGATGCAGGAAATCATTATTAACTTCCCCTCTGCCAATGTGAAACGTGAGATCATTTGGACAGGACCTGGGCATAAAGCAACCTTTGCCCGCTCCAGGAAGAGTTTGCCAAATGAATGACTAGCATAAACAGGAGCCCCAGGGCAGCTGTTTGAAACCACTTCGGAAAATAAATTCCTTTCAAGGGTTCTTGGGCCTCCCTGAAACAAGCTATGGTACAAGGGTCACCTATTGATATTTTGTGCGTGTGTAGTCATATATGGATGTGAGAGGTGGACCATAAAGAAGGCTGAGCACCAAAGAACTGATTTCAACTGTGGTGCTGGAGAAGACTCTTGAGAGTCCCTTGGACAGCAAGGAGATCAAACCAGTCAGTATAAAGGAAATCAACCCCGAATATTCATTGGAAGGACTGATGCTGAAGCTGAAGCTCCAATACTTTGGTTACCAGATGCAAAGAGCCAACTCACTAGAAAAGACCCTGATGCTGGGAAAGATGGAAGGCAGGAGGAGAAGGAGATGACAGAGGATGAGATGGCTGGATGGCATCACCGACTCAATGGACATAGTCTGAGCACACTCCAGGAGGTACTGAAGGACTGGGAAGCCTGGTGTGTTGCAGTGCACGGGATTCCAAAGCGTCAGACACGACTGAGCAACAACTGAACAACATGTTCATGTGTACAGTTAAATATGCAAATAAAATCATTCTGACCTCTTCATTAAAATGCAGGGAGCACTTTAGTAACCTTTTTGGAAAGGTTGACAATGTAAAATACCTTCGGATTTAAACATTTTAGTTCGGATAGGTCCACCTGGCAAGTGATACTAACTGGGGAGGTTTGATTACTCTCTGAATGTAGGGGAGGAGCTGTCTCACCGATCCTGGATGGCCAAGGCAGGCCTGAGAGCTAAAGGTTCATCTAGAAACAGCTGCGGGGACAACAGTAGCCTCTGGGTGGAGGTTCTTCCTGGGGCAGCCAGACTGCCCAGATGGCCTTTCCAGATCTGGGAGAGGCAGGCTTGTCACTGAGGTGGAGGGTGAAAATAGTGCTGTGTGGGAGGCAGCTGGGCCCAGAGGCACTGGCTTCCTGGTTCTAGGGCGGGAGACAGCCTGCAGACAGGCACCTTCTTGGGCTCCTGAGTCCTGGGGCCTGGATGAGGGGGGAGTTTTTCTCCAATATCAAAGCACACTCCTATATTCACCATTCGTCTCCCCGCCCTCCCTTCCCCCAAGAGCAAACAAATTGCTGGAACTGGAATGAGCTTGGGCTGGGTTATAAGGTAGCTAAAGGGCTGAAATTCTGGCTGTGTTAGTTACCGGCTCTGTGACCCAGGCAAGAATTTTCTCCTTTCTGAGCTTCCATTTTCTCATCTATCCAAAGAGGCTCACGGCTTCTCTCGATAAGGCTTGCTGTGAGGATTAAATAACACTTTCTACTATCCTGCAGCCTCATTCTTCTCTCTCCTTTCCACTAGGTGCTCACCTTCTTGCACATGCTTTTTTTCTTTTTTTTTCTTTTTGACCCCACTTTGTGGCATGTAGGATCCTAGTTCTCGGACCAGGGATGGAATCCACACCCCTGTGCATTGGAAGCGTGGAGTCCTGACCACTAGGACGCAAGGGAAGTCCCTCCAGCACCTTCTTCAAGAGTGGCTCTGAGGCTAGCCAACCACACGTCATGAGGACACTCAAGCAGCCCTTCAGGAAGGTCTACACAGCTGGGAACTGAGCCTTCGAGACAACAGCTGTGTTGAGGAATCACGTTAGAAGTCAGTCCTCTATCCCCGCCATGGAGCTTTTACGTGACTGTGACCCCAGCCAACCCCTTGACTACAACCTCATGAGAGACCCCAACCCAGAACCACTCAGCTAAGCAGCTTCTGGTTTCCTGGCCCTCAGAAACTATTGCGAGATAATAAATATTTGCTAAATTTGAGGGTGATTTGTGATGCAGAGATAAATAAGTAACGTACTTACCTTTCAGGGTTATTGTATGAATTAAGAGTTAACGCAGGACTGCCCTAGTGAGTGGCTCAGTGGTAAAGAATCTGCCTGCCAATGCAGGATCCCTGATCTGGGGAGATCCCACATGCCACGGAGCATCAAGCCTCGAGCCCCACAACTACTGAAGCCCAGGCACCTAGAGCCTCTGCTCTACAACAAGAGAAGCCACTGCAATGAGAAGCCCATGTTCCCCAGCTAGAGGGTAAGCCTCGCTCACTGCAACAAGAGGAAAAAAGCCTGTGCAGCAGTGAAGACCCAGCACAGCCCCAAATTAATTAATTAATAATAAAAAGAATTGAGGGCCCCAAAGAGCTTAAAAAAAATGTTAATGCAAAGAGTTCCCTGGTGTCCAGTGGTTAGAACTCTGAGCTTTCACTGCAAGGGCACAGGTTCAGTCCCCAGTCAGGGAACTAACATCCCACAAGCTACATGGTGTGGCTTAAAAAAAAAAAAAAAAGCCAATCAAATGGCAACCAGACTTTCTGGGACCAGTGCCTCCAGAAAGGGCAGAAGGGAGGAGCAGAAGAAGGGAGTACCTGGCTGGGTCCAGGCTAGGTAGGTCCCCACTCCTGAACTCTGGGGAGGAGTCTGACACACTGAATATACAGACAGTGGCCAGACTGTATATAAAAACAGTGCTCTGACTCACTACCTATAGCAACAGCCCAGGAAGCCAAACCAGAGCCCTTGTGGCAACCAGCCCCAAACGGCCAGACATTGATCAATAACAAGCTTCTCTAATTTTGCCCCCACTTTCAACATAGTACAAATTGGAGAAAGTTAAATATGTTCCCATAACCAATCACATGGAACGGCCCCCATCTAGTCTGCCCACCTACACCTTTTCCAAGGCAGCAGTCTCCCAATCAGGGCATATATGAAGGCTACCATCCCCTGCCCCCACTATAAAGCTTTCCCACCCCTCTGCCTGCCTTTGTGTGTCTGTTAAACTCAAGTAAATATGGCTAACTTCCTCGCTGTAGCAAACTCTGGAAAAATAGATTGTGCTCATTCTCCTTTGGGTGCTGCTGCTACTGCTAAGTCACTTCAGTCATGTCTGACTCTGTGTGACCCCATAGACAGCAGCCCACCAAGCTCCGCCGTCCCTGGGATTCTCCAGGCAAGAACACTGGAGTGAGTTGCCATTTCCTTCTCCAATTTATGAAAGTGAAAAGTGAAAGGGAAGTCGCTCAGTCGTGTCTGATTCTTAGCGACCCCATGGACTGCAGCCTACCAGGCTCCTCCAACCATGGGATTTTCCAGGCAAGAGTACTGGAGTGGGGTGCCATTGCCTTCTTTGGGTGATCTTTGCTTATTTCCACAAGACCAAGTTCTCTCTCTCCTTTCCTTCTCCCAGATCATAGACAACACTTTCTCTCCCACCAGGTGTCCAGAGAAAGCTGCTCAAGGATGATGGGGGACAGTTACAATTGAATGTAGCTTTGAATGTGGCATATACACACAATGGAATATTACTCAGCCATCAAAAAGAATGAAATAATTCCTTTTGCAGCAACACAAATTGATCTAGAGATTATGATATGATATCTATGACCTCCCTTATATGTAGAATCTAAAAAGAAATGATACAAATTAACTTACAGACAAAAAAGAAACAGACTCACAGACTTTGTGAAGGAGCTTATGATTGCAGAGTGGGAGAAAGATAGGGGGGAAGGATAGTAGGGAGTTTGGGATGGACACGTACATGCTGCTATATTTAAAATGGATAACCAACAAGGACCTACTGTATAGCACATGGAACTCTTCTCAATGTTATGTGACAGCCTGGATGGGTGGGGAGTTTAGGGGAGAATGGATACGTGTAAATGTATGGCTGAGTCCCTTCACTGTTCACCTGAAACTATCACATTATTAGTCAGCTATACCCCGATACAAAGTTAAAAAAAATACTATATGATATAATATACACGTGGAATCTAAAATAGATGATACAAACCAATATATCTACAAAACAGAAATGGACTCACAGATGTAGAGACCAGACTTGGGGGGTAGAAGAGAGAAGGAATGGGAGTTTGGGATTAGCAGACACAAACTATTATATAGAGGATGGATAAACAAAAAGGCCCTACTGTATAGTACAGGGAACTATATTCAACATTCTGTGACAAACCATAATGCAAATGAATATGAAAAAGATTATATTATATATGTATGTATAACTGAGTCACTTTGCTGCACAGAAGAAATTAACACAACATTGTAAATCAACTAATTTCAATAAAATTTAAAAAAAGAAAAGTGTAGCTTTGGAACAGGATAGGTCTCGGCTCGAATTGTGACTGATGCTTAACTAGCTGTGTGGGCTTAAGTAAGTCAACCACTCTGAGCCTCTATTTCCTCACATCAAGGATACATTCACTGTAAGGTTCAGTGAGGGGCTCCCTGGAGGTCCAGTGGTTAGGGCTCTGCACTTCCACTGCTTGGGGCATGGGTTTGATCCCTGGTTGGGGAACTAAGATCCCACATGCAAGCTGAATGGTGTGGTCCGAAAATAAAACACACTCACTGAGGTAATATATTTGATGCACTGAGCATACAATAGGTGCTTAATAAAGGAAAGGGCGGACTTCATAGATGGCACAAGTGGTAAAGAATCTGCCTGCCAATACAGGAGACATAAGAGACACAGGTTTGATCCCTGGGTTGGGAAGATCCCCTGCAAGAGGAAATGGCAACCCACTCCAGTATTTCTCACCTGGAAGATTCCATGGACAGAGGAACCTGATAGGCTACAGTCCATGGGGTTGCAAAGAGTGGGACACACAGAAAAGGCCAGCCGTCAGCCTCCTCACAGCCTCTTCCTGAAGTAGGCAGGACCCCTTATCTCATCTTTATTTACCCTCCCCCACCTTTCTGCACATCTGGCAGCTTGACTGACTTCAGCTGGATGGAGTCAGTCATGGGCTAAGTCCAGGGTACATCAAAGGTCAGAGGTTTGTCTCAGAAGAAGGATGGACAAAGGGCATAAAAGTATTTCTCCAACTGGTCAAAAGCAGAAGAGAAAGTGTCCGGGACAGATACCGTTCTCATTCTGTTCTGTCCTGGCCCTGAAGGGTAGTCAGGGCAGGGAGACTCCTGCCCAGAAAACTCTGAGTGCCCTTGTGCCAGACTGTGTTCCTAGGACTGAGGAGGTGATCTGGGTCTTTCTCTAATTTCTCCTCTGTGTGTGTGTATGTGTGTCTATGCATATGTGTTAGTTTCATCTTTAAAACGAAAAATTCAATAGCTTCGCAGGACACAGACACACAGATTAGTGTTCTGCTAATAATGAGGGGGTGACTTTGAGATGCTCACCTGCTGGAGACAGCCTGAGTTCCCTCCCTCCAATTTGCCAGGCTCTTTCTTTCCATCCACGTTTCTTTCCTTCTGCCATCTCTGGAATCCAAGCTCCAGCCACCCATCTTTTGCCTAGACTGTTGCAACAAGTCCTAAAGGCTTTCCATTTTTCCTTTTGATTCAACAACCGAAGAATACAAGGGTGAGAAATTATCCCCTATACCCTGAATTCACACAATGATTTTTTAAATATTGACAATGACCAGGCCTGGGAGCAATGCACTTTTTCTTCCAGTGGAAGACTGGAGTGGAAACTGGTACATTTCTGGAGGGCAATTTAGTCAGATATAATTTACTGATTCTGCAGGTCCATTTTTCAAAATATGATAGAAATAAAAAATTACAGGTCCTGTACAAAGATTTCTTACCAAGTTCTTTATGGTAATATTGTTTCTGATGAAAGAGAAAGAAAAAAGAGGGAGAAAAAAAAGGAAAGAAGGAACAGAAACAAATCAAATATCCAAAAATAGAGACTTTGGTTCAATAAACTGTAACAATATAACAGTCTATACTTTGAAACACAATTCCTTCTCTGAAAATGATATCACAGACCAGAAATTCTCAAAGTCAGTCCAGGAAGAGCAGAAAGAGCATTTGTTTGAAATGCACAGATTTAACCGATTGGGAAACTCCGGGCTGGGCCCAGGAATCTGGGTTTTAATAAGCTCCTGTTGTAGATGAATATTTATAACTATGAAAGAGTAAACTGTTAAATGACAAAGGATTACAAAACAGCATGTACAAAACAGCATGTATGAACAGTGCATGCTTATTCTGAATACATATATAGAAACACATAGAGAAAGGCTAGGAAGATTTTGAAGCAAGACGGTAAGATGGACACTCCCTGGGTAGTAAGATTATGAGTTTTTAGATTTTTTGCGTTTTCCGAATGTGTACTTTCTAACTAGTTTACAGTAATGTGGCTTTGTAAAAAGAAATAAAGAAAAAACGCAATAACCTATTTTTAAGAAAAACCACGTGGGGAGGGGTGGGGACGAGGTGGGAAGGAGGCCGAGAGTACTCCTCATATTCATGGTGGGGGCAAGGCTGGGAAGGTGGGGTTTGGCGGCCACCCATG
>SJXQ01000279.1:54234-150629 GCA_006408695.1 Aepyceros melampus
GTTCAACTTCAGCTTCTTCAGCATTACTGGTTGGGGCATAGATTTGGATAATTGTGATATTGAATGGTTTGCCTTGGAGACGAACAGAGATCATTCTGTCGTTTTTGAGATTGCATCCAAGTACTGCATTTCGGACTCTTTTGTTTACCATGATGGCTGCTCCATTCCTTCTGAGGGATTCCTGCCCCCAGTAGTAGATATAATAGTCATCTGAGTTAAATTCACCCATTCCAGTCCATTTTAGTTCGCTGATTCCTAGAATGTCGACGTTCACCCTTGCCATCTCTTGTTTGACCACTTCCAATTTGCCTTGATTCATGGACCTGACATTCCAGGTTCCTATGCAATACTGCTCTTTACAGCATCAGATCCTGCTTCTATCACCAGTAAAATCCATAACTGGGTATTGTTTTTGCTTTGGCTAGTAATAGAGGTATACTTTTTATAGGAAGAATTCTTAGTACTTTTTGGATTCTTGCCAGATGCAATACAAAAAAATTTCACTGTGTAACACCTTTCTGCCAAAAATTGAAAAATAAAATACTCAAGAAAGTAGTAACTGTTACTAGTAAGTGAAAATGACATTTGTGTTTCAATTTGGTAAAATAATTTATGCAGTTAAGAAGAGTGAGGCACGGTAGAGACAGCAAGGGTTAGGAGTCGACACCATTGCACCAGTTCTGCCTCTGCCTCTAAGGCTCTATATTTAGCGACACCTCTGAGGGGGCTTCCCAGATGGTTCAGTGGTAAAGAACCCACCTGCCAAGTGAGTTCAATCCCTGTGTGGTGAAGAGCCCCTGGAGAAGAAAATGGCAACCCACTCCAGTATCCTTGCCTGGAGAATCCCATGAACAGAGGAGCTTCATGAGCTTCAGTCCATAGTTCGCAAAGAATCAGACAGGACTGAGCAACTAAACAACAACATCAACATCTCTGAGCTCCCTCTGTCTCTTCTTTTGTAAAATGGGGATAATAAATACTATCTTAGAAGGTGGTTGCAAGGATAATGGCAAAGTATTTGCTCAGTAATGTTATAGTTCATTATTATTAAAGACATAAGGAGTGAATTGTCAATCAAGAATTAGGATCCCAAACTGAAATTCGTTATAGTTACTAAATGTAAATTAAACCATAATCTCTTTGGATTATAAACATTTCTCTATTTCTAGTAGGACAGAAACAGTTTGAAATTTCTAGGGAACTTTAATAGTATAAAAATTAATGTCTCATGGGTGGAAATATTACCCAAAATTTGGAAACACTGTATGTCCATGAGCAAATCTCTCAGCCACTCTCAGCCAGTGTTATTATTTCAAAATACTTGGGATGAGGAGCCACTTTCAGGCTAAAATTAAGAAACATATAATGGCTTTGTTTTGGAAAAATAAATTCATCAATATTTTTCCATGGCTATAAAAAGTATTTGAAAATGAAATAAAACAAAGTATTAAAAATATCTTGGTATGTATTTTTTCCTTGGATAATGAGGTACTCATTCAAGTCCTCTTGGAAAAAATTATTTTGTGTTCTGGTCAAGGTGGCCTACTTTCTTTTTGTGTTGAAGGATTTTGAAATTAGAAGTTATTTGTATTTTCCCAGGGAGTGTCCACTTTGGGAAGAAAGAAAATTATATGCCTGAAGAGCATAGTTGGCCAATTTATTGTTGTTTGTCTATGGTAGCCTAAAAGTAAATACATAGAATTCAAGTCTTTTTCCCCCCTCAGGAAACAGTGTTTCATTTTGTTTTATGATAGAATAGTATTCTTTCCCAGAGAAGGCAATGGCACCCCACTCCAGTACTCTTGCCTGGAAAATCCCATGGATGGAGGAGCCTGGTGGGTCCTAAGGGTCGCTAAGGGTCGGACACAACTGAGCGACTTCACTTTCACTTTTCACTTTCATGCATTGGAGAAGGAAATGGCAACCCACTCCAGTGTTCTTGCCTGGAGAATCCCAGGGACGGGGGAGCCTGGCGGGCTGTCATCTGTGGGGTCGCACAGAGTCGGACACGACTGAAGTGACTCAGCAGCAGCAGCAGCAGCAGCAGCAGCAGTATTCTTTCCCTTGTTTTGGTGTCTTCAATGGTGAATTCTTTGGGCTCAAAATCTGAACTGAGCAATCTATACATGTAAGAGACAGAGGAAAGAGAATATATCAGAAGTCTCTCCTTACAGGGTTTCAATAAGTATATGTCTTCCTTCTTCTGAAGAAAATCGCGCACATTTTGGTTCCTCTAAAGTCTTCACTTTGAGAAATTATCTACAAAAGTAAATCCCTTCCTCTGACATTTTTTCATATTCGTATGAACTTGTTTCTGTGCCTTCTGTGGAAAAATGGTATCCCAGCCACCTGGGGTATTATAAATTTGGGGACTCACATCAAGAGGAAGGCATAGTTGCAGTTATCCTTAGATCACAAAGAGTTTGCTATGGACACATAAAAGAAACTGACTTGTTAGGTACAGATGGTAGAGTCAAAGAGGAACTTTTAAAACCAGGTGTTGGCAGAATTATTTCATTCATTTGTGCTAAGTGCCCTCTCCTGGTCACTGCGGGTAACTTGCAGAAGCTTATTCTTTCTCTGCTGTTGCTGCTAAATCACTTCAGTCGTGTCCGACTCTGTGCGACCCCATAGATGGCAGCCTGCCAGGCTCCCTCGTCCCTGGGATTCTCCAGGCAAGAACACTGGAGTGGGTTGCCATTTCCTTCTCCAATGCATGAAAGTGAAAAGTGAAAGTGAAGTCACTGAGTCGTGTCCAACTCTCAGCAACCCCACGGACTGCAGCCCACCAGGCTCCTCCATCCATGGGATTTTCCAGGCAAGAGTACTGGAGTGGGGTTGCTTTTCCATGAAACATGGTTTGTGCAACTATGTTTCCCTGGTGGCTCAGCGGAAAAGAATCCGCCAAGACAGGAGACATGGATTTGATGCCTGGGTTGGGACGATCCCCCTGGAGAAGGGAATGGCAACCCACTCAGTATTCTTGCCTGGAAAATCTCATGGACAGAGGAGCCTGACAGTCTGCAGTTCACGGGTTGCGAAAGAGACAGACATGACTTAGCAATTAAACAACAATAATGTGCAATTATACATGAACTCCATGCTGGGCTTCCTATATGAGGAAAGAAATCTTAAGAAAAGTGACTCTCAACCTTACAGGAGTTGAGTCTTCTTTCCCGCACTCACCCTAGTACCTTTGACCATCAAACAGTATTTAATTAGCCTTGTATGGGAAAATAATACTTTTATTACCCGCTGTGCTCTTCTCTTTTTCTCATGACATCGCCATCAGTCCCAGGGAATCCTGCATATGAACTGATGGCACAGGACAGGAATGGTGTGTGTAACAGGAAGGCAGCTCGAGCCTAAGCAGGTGAGGAAATGAACACCCTCGTCCCTCCCGGGCTCACTCCTGCAATAGCAGCCTTTGCGTAAGCCCTACAAACATCAAACCTCAGGGAAAGGGGGCAGCCCAATGTCACTGAGTGTTAAACCTAAATAGCTACGAAATCACTGAGTTTTAATTTCAGTTTTTGGCACCAGGTAGAATGCACAGGGGCTTTCCTGGTGGCTCAGATGGTATAAATAAATAAAAAATAAATAAATCCTCCTGCAATGCGGGAGACCTGGGTTCGATCCCTGGGTAGGGAAGATCCCTGGAGGAGGGCATGGCAACCCACTCCAGGATTTTTGCCTGGAGAATCCCCATGGACAGAGGAGCCTGGCAGGCTCGAAGAGTTGGGCATGACTGAGTGACTAAGCACACACACAGAGAATGTGATGGGGGGAGTCTCAGAATGAGAAAGTATGTGAAACATATTACTGAAAATTTTTATCTTCTATTGTTGTTGTTTAGTCGCTCATTCGTGTCTGACTCTTCACATCCCCATGGACTGTAGCCTTCTAGGCTCCTCTGTCCATGGGATTTCCCAGGCAAGAATACTAGAGTGGTAGCCTTTCCCTTCTCCAGGGAATCTTCCAAACCCAGGGATCAAACCCATGTCTCCTGCTTTGGCAAGCAGATTCTTTAATGTGAAGCCACCAGGAATACTATTTATCTGTTTAAAAATTGTGATTGAAGTAGGAATTGTTCAGTCGAATGACTTTAACTTTCTTAAAGAGATGGGAATACCAGACCACCTGACCTGCATCCTGAGAAATCTGTATGCAGGTCAAGAAGCAACAGTTAGAACTGGACATGGAACAACAGACTGGTTCCAAACAGGGAAAGGTGTACATCAAGGCTGTATATTGTCACCCTGCTTATTTAACTTCTATGCAGAGTACATCATGAGAAACTTTAGGCTGGAGGAAACACAAGCTGGAATCAAGATTTCTGGGAGAATTATCAATGACCTCAGATATGCAGATGACACCATCTTATGGCAGAAAGTGAAGAATAACTAAAGAGCCTCTTGATGAAAGTGAAAGAGGAGAGTAAAAAGTCGGCTTAAAACTCAGCATTCAGAAAACTAAGATCATGGCATCTGGTCCCATCACTTCATGGCAAATACATGGCAAAACAGTGCAAACAGTGAGAGGCTTTATTTTGGGGGCTCCAAAATCACTGCAGATGGTGACTGCAGCCTTGAAATTAAAAGACGCTTGCTTCTTGGAAGAAAAGTTATGACCAAACTAGATGGCATATTCAAAAGCAGAGACATTACTTTGCCAGCAAAGGTCTGTCTAGTCAAAGCTTTGGTTTTTCCAGTGGTCATGTATGGATGTGAGGGTTGGACTATAAGGAAAGCTGAGCGCCAAAGAACTGATGCTTTT
The DNA here is from genome assembly GCA_006408695.1 of Aepyceros melampus. NCBI lineage: Eukaryota > Metazoa > Chordata > Mammalia > Artiodactyla > Bovidae > Aepyceros > Aepyceros melampus. Next base: position 59,011 of record SJXQ01000279.1, read on the forward strand.
GAAGTGTGGTGTTGGAGAAGACTCTTGAGAGTCCCTTGGACTGCAAGGAGATCCAACCAGTCCATCCTAAAGGAAATCAGTCCTGAATGTTCACTGGAAGGACTGATGCTGAAGCTGAAACTCCAGTACTTTGGCCACCTGATGCAAAGAACTGACTCATTGGAAAAGACCCTGATGCTGGGAAAGATTGAGGGCGGGAGAAGGGGACGACCGAGGATGAGATGGCTGGATGGCATCACCGACTCCATGTACATGAGTTTGAGTGAGCTCCGGGACTTGGTGATGGACAAGGAAGCCTGGCGCTGCAGTCCATGGGGTCACAAAGGTCAGACACGACTGAGCGACTGAAATGAACTGGATGATTTTAACAGAAAAGCCCACTTTTCAATTAGAGAGACAAACATATCAGAGTTGGGAGTGACCAGAATGTCACCTAACCTAGTTTCTAGTCTAAGATATAATTAGACTTTTGATCTCTTCTGTGAGAAAAGGTAAGTATATTTCCCCAGATAAAGAATAGGCTTGCTTACTGTTTGTTCAAAAAGCAGTAGATTCCTCACGGTCAGTGTAGTTTAACTGTGATGCAGACCTACCGTGTGCATCAGATCAGTCTGAGCATATTGGTTTATGTTGATGAGCTTTGGGGACAAGGGAAACCCAGGGATTGGTAAATATGCAGACACTCATAACTCCTTGCTGTTCCATGAGTAATAGAGTTCTGTGTTTCTAATCAAAGAGTCTTGTGTCTTCAGCCAGAATCCATGAAACAGTAACAGGCTAATTTATTAGTTTGTAAGTAGAGCAAAAGCAAATCCCAGACCTGACAGTAGCCTCCCACCCAGCTGAAAGTATTTTTTTTTTGGACTGTAGCATTCTATAATTAATATTTTAAACCAGTTTCCAAAACTAACTCATTTATTTTATTCAACTATCACATTGTGATAATAAACTATTTATAGAAATCAATAAATTTAAAAAATACTCAGTACTATGACCAATGAGGGGTTAATATTCAAAATATCTAAAAAGTTTATACAACTCAGTATCAAAATATGAACAACTTGATTAAAAATGGGCAGTAGACCTGAATAGACATTTTTCCAAAGAAAGTATAAGATGGTTTACAGGCATATGGAATGGTGTTCAGCATCACTAATCATCAGAGAAACGCAGATCAAAACCACAATGACATATCACCTCATACCTGTCAGAATGGCTATCATCAAAAAGGCTATAAACAACTTACATGTTGGCGAGGATGTGAAGGAAAGGGAATCCTGGCACACTGCTGCTGGAATGTAAATTAGTACAGCCACCGTGGAAAACAATCTGCAGGTTCCTCGAGAAACTAAAAATAGAACTGCCATATGACTGAGTAATTTCACTTCTTGGTATATATCTGAAGAAAATGAAAACACTAATTCAAAAAGGTACATATATCCTAATGATCACAGCAGCATTATTTACAATTGCCGTAACATGGAAGCAACTTTAAGTGTATTTCAACAAATGAATAGATAAAGTGGTGACATATACACATATATGTATGCACATACATATATACAATGGAATAGTGTATATATGTATCTGTAGACATACAGACACATATATACAATGGAATATTATTCAGCCATTAAAAAAGAATGAATTTGCCATTTATAACAATATAGATGGACCTAGAGCATCTTAGGGGCTTCCCTTGTGGCTCAAATGGTAAAAAATCCACCTGCAATGTGGGAGACCTGGGTTTTATCCCTCGGATGGGAAGATTCCCTGGAGGAGGGCATGGCAACCCATTCCAGTATTCATGCCTGGAGAATCTCCATGGACAGAGGAGCCTGGAGGGCTACAGTCCATGGGATTGCAAAGAGTTGGACATGACTGATTGACTGAACACAGCACAGAGCACATTATACTGAGTGAAATGTCAGATAGAGAAGGACAAATACTGTATGTTACCACTTATATGTGGAATCTGAAAAAAATTAATACAACAAAACAGAAACATACAGATACAAATAACAAACTAGCGGCTACTGTGGGGAGAGGGAAGGGGGAGGGGCAAGATATGGGGAGGGGATTAAGAGATCCAAACTGCTATGTGCAAAATAAATAAGCAATGAGAATAAATTGTACAGCACAGGGACATATAGCCATTATTTTGTAATAATTTTAAATAGAGTATAATCTGTGAAAGTATTTTATCACTATGCTGTACACCTGAAACTAGTATAATATTGTACGTCAAATACACTTCAATATAAAAAATAAAATAATCAGCATATAAAATTACATTATTCTTATAAATAGTATTTTTTTATTAGAAAGCAAAACTTTAGCAAAATTTTAATGAGGCATGCTGTATACTTTGTTCCCCAAAACAGGAAAATATAGCTAAATCCAGCACAGAGTTGATAATTGTCTGTTTCCATCACCAAGATTTTGACTGAATATATATTCAGTCACCACAGATAACCCTAGAGCCCTCTGCACTGCTCATGTGTATGTAGAAGGTGGTCAATTAATATTTTTAAGTGAACAAATAGCACTACTTTATAAGACTAACAGTGGTATGAAAGACTTGTATAAACTCTTAGGGTTTCTCTTTCATGTATCCTTTCATGTTTGAAAAATAGAACAAGTCTCTAATTCTCTTGTCCTCTCCCTTATTGAAAGTGTAAGAAGGTGAACTGATTCAACAAAGCCTCACCATCTGTGTTTACTTGTTCCAGGAGTTTCTTCTTGTGCAAAAGGCAGAGCATTATTTGCTCAGAGAGGAGAATAAGTCTGACCCGGGGAGACTGCAGGCATCTGTATCACCCTGGAGCGCTCTCTCTGCATAATTTTGCATTAGGAGTGACTGCTAAAACTTAGGAATGTGTAGTGCAGCGAGGGGAGTGGTTGAAATATGTACACCAAGATTCAAATCTGCAAGAAATTGTAATATCTTTATTTTCTAAAACAGATCTCATCCTGCCTCAGAAACCCTGTTCCTGCTGATGGCAAAAAAATAATCACACTTTCTAATGAAAGGCAAGTTATTCTTTTAAAATTCAAATTTATTTTGAAGATTATAAATTCTGATTTATTATTTTCAAGGTTTTGACTCCCTTTCTTCTGCTCAAACTGGTGTTCAGGTATTAGGGGAAGCTCTAGCAGCCTTAGAGCCTTGGGGGAAGGCAGTCTCTTTCTCACTAGCCTGTGATGAGATGCCCTCATTTTGCCTTGAGCCTGTGAAGGCTGTGCACTGGTGCCTGGTGAGTTGTGGCTGGTCTTATCTAGACTGATTCTGTAGTCTTGTGCTGACATTCGCAGGTCAGTGATCATAGATTTAGCCACTGCCTTTATGTACAATGACCCTATGCTCTAGGCCTCCTTGGTCTGTTGGTGCTATACATGAGTGCCCCACCAGGAAGCTCCAGGACCTTTGACCGCTTTGCCATGCCTGACTGTGGGATACAGGATTCTGTAGGACAGCTCAAGACCCATCACTTAGCCATTGCTATTCTGCCCACATGAGCCGTGTTGCTCCAACACCAAACTGGATATGGGATTTTTCTGTCTCATTTTAGAAACACAGACCACTAGCTCCCATGCTTTTGAAGTATCCCTCAACCTATTTGATATCTTCCCTCCTCTCACCCTGGGGCTTCCCTGGTGTTTCAGATGGTAAAGAATCTGCCTGTAATGCAGAGACCCGAGTTTGATCCCTGGATCAAGAAGATCCCCTGGAGAAGGGAATGGCAACTCACTCCAGTATTCTTTCTGGAGAATCCCATGGACAGAGGAGCCTGGCAGGTTACAGTTCATGGGGTTGCAAAGAGTCAGGACATGACTGAGTGACTAACGCTCCTCTCACCCCAGGGACGTTGACCCCAAGAGAGGAGCTAGATATTCTTGTATATGACCACTTGCCCAACACCCATCCTTCTAGGCTCCGCTCCATAGAAATTAGAAGAATCTTTTCTTATTTCTGTTGGATGGAATCTTCCTTTACAATTATCTTCATTCTTCTCTTTACTGTGGCTTACAATAAATATTCTCAGACCCTCATGTTTTGTTCTTGATATATAAAGGGAAGTTTAGAATCTGTTTTTTTAAAAGACTGTTTCAGTGAGGTCTGGATTTCACAAAGGAGTCAAAACAGTCTGTTTTTATACTCAAATCTGAGCAATGACATTTTTGGTCTAGGGAATATCTATCTATTACTCCTTCCATGGGACAGTAAAACTCTGGGTCTATCTTTAATTGCTCAAGGGCAATAGTGGAAGGTGAAAAACTGGACTACTGTGAGAAAAAAATATACTAGGTAGTATTTTTTAAATGCTTATTCTTCCCAGGTAAAATATTACCCCCTGCCTTCTTCCAGCCCTGTTGTTTCTGTCTGGGTACATACTTTCCCAAAGACATTCCATGTTCTTATCCAAAGAATAGCAATCAAAGACCTCTGGGAAGCTAGGTTCCTGGGTGAACTAAAGGGAGATGGAAAATTGAGTAATAAAAACACCAAAAAAGAAGGATATATCCAAATCTGATCCAGCCCATTGATTATGAAAGAAATACAACTCACATAAGCTTTCTAGTTCAAAGACTGGGGAAACAGGATGATATTATTTACCCTTATTCTTAGCATGCCCCCCTCACTCTGCCACACTAACCTCATGCACCTCTTCCAAGTGTAAAGCACAGAGTAGCTTTAGTAATCTCTTCTTGGCTCCTTTACCCATTAAAGCACAGATATAAAGGAAACATACAGATATAAACATTCATACAGATATGTAACTCACCAGGCTCCTCTGTCCCTGAGATTCTCCAGACAACGATACTGGAGTGGATTGCCATGCCCTCCTCACCAATACCCCTACGTTATATAAAATTTTAAAGGAAGCCTCTCAGAAAGAAAATAACAGTAGTGGAAATATAGAATACACAAAAGAAGAGCACCAAAAAGATGCAAGTATATATGGACAAATCTTAAGATATGATTTTTTTCTTATGATTTGAATTTATTTACAAGGTAATGATCATTATCTTTTAAATAATATATGTGTAAGAAAAATGTATGAAAACCATAGTATAAAGTCCCTAGGGGAAAAAAGAAGTATATTATTTTAGTGTTATTAAATTACATACAACGTAGTATAATATCACTTGACAGACTGTGATAAGTAAAAGTGTTATGTTGTAAACCTGAAACCACCAAAAGATCAAAGCAAAAGTTATAAATATAAGCAAAAAAAAAAGACTAAATTGGAACCATAAGAATATTTAATTCTAAAGAAGGCAGAGAAATATTTAAATAAATATAACTACAAAGCAAGCAACATATGATCAGGTCAGTTCAGTTCAGTCACTCAGTCATGTCCAACTCTGTGTAACCCCATGGACTGCAGCACGCCAGGCTTCCCTATCCATCACCAACTCCCAGAGTTTACTTAAACTCAGGTCCATCGGTCAGTGATGCCATCCAACCATCTCATTCTCTGTTGTCCCCTTCTCCTCCTGCCTTCAATCTTTCCCAGCATCAGAGTCTTTTCCAGTGAGTCAGTTCTTCACAACAGGTGGCCAGAGTACTGGAGTTTCAGCTTCAGCATCAGGTCAGTAGACACAGAAAAATCATTTACAAAATTCAGCATCCATTCCTGGTTAAAAGCAAAGGAAAGGAAAGTGAAGTCACTCAGTCATGTCCGACTCTTTGTGACTCCATGGACTGTAGCCTACTAGGCTCCTCTGTCCTGGGATTTTCCTGGCAATAGTACTGGCGTGGGTTGCCATTTCCTTCTCCAGCGGATCTTCCCCACCCAGGGATGGAACCCAGGTCTCCTGCATTGTAGACAGACGCTTTACCATCTGAACCACCAGGGAAGTCCATGGTTAAAAGCAAACAAGTCTCCAAAACTTCAGCAGACAGGTAGAGAAGGAGACTTATTCAACCTGAGAAAGGGTATCTATTAGAAAAAAAAAAAAGTATAGCTAATATCTTAATGTTGAACTACTGAATTTTCAAAGATCAGCAACAGGAGAAGGAAGTCTGCTCTCACCATGTCTATTCACCATTATACTAGATCTAGATAATTCAATAAAGCAGGAAAAAACAAAAGCATCCAGTTTGGAAAGGAATGAAGGAAACTGCATTCACAGACAACATGATTATCTTTGTAGAAGATTTATTGGAATGCACAAAAAAGTTCAAGAGCTAGTAAGTGAGTTTAACAAGGCTGTAGGATTCTGAATCAGTAGACAGAAATCAGCTGTATTTCTATGCTAGCAATAATCAGTCGGCAACTGAAAGTAAAAAAACAATATTATTTCTAATATCCTTAGATAATATGAGATACTTAGGGGTAAATCTAACAACATATATACAAGTTCCATTCACTAGAAACTATAAAAAATAGTGTTGAATGAAATTAAAGAGGACCTAAATTAATGCTGAAGCTGAAACTCCAATACTTTGGCCACGTGATACAAAGAACTGATTCATTGGAAAAGACCCTGATGCTGGGAATGATGAAAGCAGGAGGAGAAGGGGACGACAGAGGATGAGTTGGTTGGATGGAATCACCAACGTGATGGACATGAATTTGAGCAAATTCTGAGAGTTGGTGATGGACTGGGAAGCCTGGCATGCTGTAGTCCATGGGGTCACAGAGTCAGACACAACTGAGCGACTGAACTGAAATTAATGGGGAAACATTGCTTGTTCATAGGTTAGAAGATGTTAAGGTATTGTTAAGGTGTTAATTCTCTGCAATCGTCTATGTTCAGCTCAATCCAGAAAAAAAAAAAAAAAACCTCAACAGGCTGTTTTGCAGAAATTGACAAGCTGATTCTAAAATTCATGTAGAAATGAAAAAAAGATAATATAGTCACAACAATTTTGAAAAAATAGAACAAGTCAAGAGATCAAACACTACCTGATTTGAAGATTTCTAAAGCTACAGAAAGCAAGGCAATATGATACTGCTTTAAAGATCGACTAGTTTACCAATGTAAGTGAGTACAGAGTCCAGAAACGGACCCACAAGTATATGGCCAATTGATTTTCAATAATATGCAAAGGCAACTGGGTGAAGAAAGGATGTCTTTTCCACAGATGGTTCTAGAACAAATGGCAATTCATATGCAGACAAATTTCAACCCATATCTCACACCACATACAAATATGAACTCAAATAGAGAATCTAAAACTGTAAAATTTTCAGAAGAAAGCACAGGAGAAAAGTGTGTGTGTGTTTTGCCTTGGTTTTTGCAGAGATCATAAGTACAATAACAAAAGCAGTACCCACACACGTACACAAAAATGATAAATTGGACTCTATCAAAATTAAAACTTCTGAGAATTAAGACAAGTCAGAGATGAGGAAAACTATTTGTAAATCATATATCTGATAAAGGGCTTGTGTGAAAATTGTATAAGGAACTCTCAAAAATTAAAAAATAGGTGAACGGTCAAAAATTTTAACTTGGAAAATATTTTAACAGACTCTTCACTAAAAAGACCTATGAATAGCAAATAAGCACCTGAACAGATATTAAAAATCCTTAGTCATTAGGAAATGCAAGCAACACCACAAATACAAGATACAACTAACTATACACTTACTAGAGTGGCTGGAATTAAGGGACTAATCATATAATGTGTTGGCAAGGATGTAGAGGACCTTAAACACTCATATATTGCTGTTTGCTATATAAAATGTTACAACTGCTTTAGAAAGCAATTTGGAAGTCCCTTAAAAAGTTAAATACACAACAATTACAATCTGACTTCTATACTTAGACATTTATTCAAGAGGAGTAAAAGATATGTCCATACAAAGACTTACAGATAAATAGATAAGCATTCATAGCAGCTTTATTTGTAATGGTTTAAAAAACACTGGAGACAACCCAAATATCTGTGAAACATGAGTAGATGAACAAAATTTGGGGTATCCATAGAATGAAATACTACTCAGCAATTAAAAAAAAACTGAGCCATTTGTGAACACGCAACATAAGTGAATCTCAAAATTGTTCTGTTGAATGAAAGAAGGCAAACACAAGAGCATATGTTCTATATGATTCCATTTACATAAAATTCCAGAAAATAAAGACCATAGTGTCAGATTAGCACTAGTTGTCTGGGGATGGTAATTCAGGTTGAGTGGGGGACAGGAGGGAACCATACAAAGGGGACAAGGAAATTATTAAAAGTGATGACATGTTCGCTATTTCAATTATGGCATAATTTCATGTGTGCGTGTTTATATATATATTTGATGCATCATTATGGTAAAAAAAAAACAACAAAAATATATTAAGACCTGTTCGGTACAACCTATCATGCTAAGAATTATTTAGCAAACAAATAAATGTAAAAATCTATCTTTGCCAGTAAAGATTATGAAGTTCTAAATGAGAGAAATTAAATAGAATAAAAATTTTAAATAAATTTTTATTAAAAGTGGAAGAGGTACCTCTTCTAAGGCAGTGCATAGTTAAGTGTCCACTGAACCTTCCAGACAATGGTTGCCATGGGAAATCAGAAGTTCATCAAAATCTGGGATACTTGGGGAAGCTCTTCTTGAAAGAAGTATGACTGAAGTTTGGTCTTGGAGAGTTGTATAACATGCACCAAATGTTTGGCTAGACCTAAGAAACACACAATTGCTTTTAATAAATTGCTGGGCTGTTGTCCTCTGTTCAGAGAGTCAATATGTTCAGGGAATGCACTCTGCCAGTAAAAAGCCAGTCCCTTTAGATGATGCTGCTGACAACCCTGCCAGCAGGTCACCTTTTCCCAGGCCAAACACACAGGTGACTGAAGTCTAAAAGGGAAGAGGTCAGTCAGAAATAGCCCTCTTGTCAGAACCGGGATGTGTTTGTGGAACTGTGTGGAAGCACCTGTACCCACCCATGTCTGGATGTAGTTATTAGTCCTTCATTCTCCCAAGTGGTAAACTTGTTCACAGATGTTACTGGAGGGAAAGAAAATGTTTAGTGTTTATGCAACAAATCTGCTCTGAAGAAACCATTCTGTTCAACTGAGGAAATACCACAGTTATTTTGGTATTCCTTTAATTTTGGAAGTCTGCATTATTTGCAGGGCTGACCAAAAGACTTTTTAAAAAATCCACAAATAAACATCAAATTCCTGTTTAATACGGTGGATGTTATTGGTTTTTGAAAAACAAAAGAACAGTCAGTCACTCTTGCACCCAACCCAAAAGCTAGCGGACTTTCTGGTGTTGGCAACCCAGAAACCTCATGACATAAGCCTTATTTTATTTCTGAGTTGGAACATCACCCAGAAAGTAGGCCCTGCACGAAGGCCCTTTCTATTCTTAATGTTTCTAAAGCTGGTAGCAAAGAGTAGACAGAGACAGAATAAAGCTAAGAGGAAGTTTCCAAAGTTGACCCCTCATCAACAAGCAAGGAATTCCCACCTCGAAAAAAGAGTACGTTTATATCTTTGTAACTTAAGCCTTTCTCAGCTGGATAAATGGATAAAAATGCATTGAGTTTCTTTGTTTTATCCCTCTTATTGACTAAGAAAAAGCTTATTGTCTCAGAAAATAAAGATGAACAATGATAGTTTATGATTTTTTTCACACTTGTTATAACCTGTGTCATTTGGCAAACTGAAATAATTCTAGGGTCAGTTGGAATTAGCTATCCTTTGATTAGTTTCAGTAAAAGTTAATAGAAGCCCCACTCTAAGCATTCTTACTTGGAGATAGTTTGGAATAAGAGGAGGAAGGGAATGTCTTTTTTTTCCCCCCTGTCTTTCTTCTTAGGTTCCTGCTGCTGCTGCTGCTAAGTCGCTTTAGTCATGTCCGCTCTGTGCAACCCCATAGAGAGCAGCCCACCAGGCTCTGCCGTCCCTGGGATTCTCCAGGCAAGAACATTGGAGTGGGTTGCCATTTCCTTCTCCAATGCAGGAAAGTGAAAAGTTAAAGTGAAGTCACCGTCATGTCCAACTCTCAGCGACCCCATGGACTGCAGCCTGCCAGGCTCCTCCATCCATGGGATTTTCCAGGCAAGAGTACTGGAGTGGGGTGCCATTGCCTTCTCTGTCTTAAGTTCCTACCTCGAATGAATTTCTAATCTCCACTTTTTCATTTCACCTTAACTCTGTGACACTAACTTTCCTTCCCCTAAATAATACTGCTGGGGAGGTAGGTACAGGGCAGAGAATTTCCTGAAGATTTGGAACAAAGGGTAAGGATGGGATGAAGTGAAGTACTTAATACTGAATGTTAGCTGTGTTTGTAAAAATACTCCCGACAATAGCCAACAGGACCTCTTTTTGAATAAGGACCTTACCTCTTCCCATACTGCAGCTTCCACTCCCACTCTTCAGATCTCCTTGTCCCTTCTTTAGAAATTTCCTGGTCCCTCAAATCTAATATTCCTACAGAATAGTTTCTCTCTCAAACTTCCCCTAAAAAAGCACTATCCGACCCTGGAGATGGAAACGTTCTATATTCTGTGCCATACAATCTGCTAGTCACAAGTGCCTACTGAGCACTTGAAATGAATTAAATATTACATTTAATTTTAATTAATTTACATTAACATTCAACAGCTACATGTGTCTATTATAATGGTTATTAAATTGGATACCACAGCTCACAATCATTCAACATTGAGCAAGAGGCCACTATTTCAGAACTGGACAGACTTATTAAAGTGTTTCTCAACACAGATATTTTAAAACAGGAATAGTTTAAAAAACAGGAATATAAAAAATAGAATTTTTTTTTTCTTTCCACTTGCTAAGTATCTAATATGGTCTGTGTCCATGTGCATGAAACCTAGCCATAAAAATACTGGAAAAGGTGAAAAAGGCATCAATTTAGCCTTATGATTTTATTGCCCCAGTCTTGCTCTCTTAAATACATCCCTTTAAAAAATACTTATGTATCCACTCAGTGCTAGTGTCCAAATATAAATTGATAAATTGTGATTCTGTGTTGAAGTTCCTAACAAATAGCTTCTTAGGGTAGCCAAACAGTGTAATATATCTAAGTCATGGCTTTAAGATGTGCAATTTGTGTTTCTAATTTTTAGAATACACTCCAGTTATATGTTTTTTCTTTTGTCAGTTGCATCTAAGGAACTTTGGCATACTAAACAGTGGAATCATGTGTTTGATTCTCAGCTTAATAGACTTTTCCTCTGAGAGAACTAAATATGCCTCTGTTAACACTGTGTATCTAATTGTTATTTCTTTTGGTATAAAGAATAAGCTCTGGAGCACTGCAGTTCTTTTGAAGGAAGTATTACTTATCCCAAGAGTATAGATTTCATTTTCGAGTATATATGCCTTCTATAGTCTTTTCTTTAAAATGTTTATTGCAAATGTTAATTTTAAACAGATGGCTTTGTTTTGTGATAGAGTGATTTGAGTACACATTTAATAGATGCTGTGAACACTTCTTTCTACAAGAAAACCATTTACTTTTGAGCCAGAGACTGACATGATACTTCCTCTCTGAAACACTCCCTTGTCTAGCTATTTGCTTGTTCTACCTTATCATTTCTTCTGCTTTTGGTGCCCAATTGTTCAGGTGTTTCACGTAAAAATTTAGCATTTCTATTTACAAAGATCAGACAAGAATTATACACGAACACTTCCTGTTATGATTAGCATTGCCTCCTTCCAGCTGTGCCTTCCTCCCTGCTTGGTAAAGCAAGGCAGCTGTCTTCATTCTACTGGGTAAGTTCTGTTATCAAATTTGGAATTTATTTTCTTTTAATTTGTCAAACTGAGTAAACTCTCTACATTTTTCCAGTCAGTATTAATTTCCATCATTGGCATCTTGTCTTTCAGACTTTGAATCACAATAATCAGTCAGACTGTTATTTTGTCACGCATTAGTATACTGATTTGCTTTGAAAGTCACAAATATCTTTATTACCTAGTTTAGTTATAAAAGTAACATAATCATGTGAATTTAAATATGAACTGAAGGAAAATATACCATTTTCCTACAATCCACCACTTTAATGCAGTCATTAATCTACTTATTTCCCCCATGCATGTTTTCACATAGCTATAGTAATAATGTCCATAACAATTTAGTGTCTTAATTTGTAATCATTTAACACTTTATCATGAGGCTTTTCCATGTTATGACATAGTCTTCTCAAACCTTTCTTTTATAATCATCATTTCAGTGGCTGTATAATATTCCATTCAAGGTCACACTATAATTATTTAAATAATCCCCTATTGGTGACCATATGAAATAAATCTGATATTTAATTTTGATAAACAAGGATCTTAACAGCATCTTTGAGCTTATACCTTTTTAAATATTTTGCTTAACCTAATGGGGTATTGGGCTTCCCTGATGTCTCAGAGGGTAAAGCATCTGCCTGCAATGCAGGAGACCTGGGTTCAATCCCTGGGTCAGGAAGATCCCCTGGAGAAGGAAATGGCAACCCACTCCAGTACTCTTGCTTGAAAAATTCCATGGTCAGAGAAGCCTGGTAGACTGTAGTCCATGGGATCACAAAAAGTCGGACACAACTGAGCGACTTCACTTCACAATAGGGTATTATTTATCTATTCCTAGGCTATTAATCGGAGAAAGCACCCCACTCCAGTGCTCTTGCCTGGAAAATCCCATGGCCGGAGGAGCCTGGTGGGCTGCAGTCCATGGGGTCATGAAGAATTGGACACGACTGAGTGAGTTCTCTTTCACTTTTCATTTTCACACATTGGAGAAGGAAATGGCAACCCACTCCAGTATTCTTGTCTGGAGAATTCCAGGGACGGGGGAGACTGGTGGGCTGCCATCTATGGGGTCGCACAGAGTCGGACATGACTGAAGCAACTTAACAGCAGCAGCAGCAGACTATTGATTTGCCTCAGTCTATCTAAAACGTGTATCTGTTCTATTTATTACTGATTTACTACAATAGTTAAATGTTGAAGCCCTAATATCAGGCATGGGTACAACCAATCAGTGTATTAGAAAGAGATCATTTTCTGCAATTTAAATATATTAATTTACTTAAAATATCCTTTCTGAACAGTATGTCAAGTACTATTCCTGACACATTAGAGAGACACCACCCATGTCCTAATAAAGCTTTCTTTATTATGTATGCTGCAGACAGATCGATAGACGAGACAGTGCTTTGACAGGGACACAGACATCCTATAAAAACACATAGATGAGGTTCAGTCCTCTCATTCCAGAGCCTTATAGGGCTTCCTAGAAGAAGTTAACATTTAAATAAAGAATACAGACTAGCCAGCAAAAATGTCAGGTGGGATAGAGAAAGCGGGTGATAGACTTCAAGCACTACAAATGGCATGTGAAAACCCACAAAAGCAAGGGAATGTGGGGAACAACTCAGGGAGAGAAAGCAGTGTGCCTGCAGAAGGGCTCACGTGTAGGGATATTTGAGTGCTTCTTTTGCATTTTGCTTAACATTCATTAGCAGTCAGATTTAAACCTTGAAGTATCTGTTGAGTTGATAATCCAAGTTTCCTTTCCAGCCAAGGTCATCCTATTCTGATACAAAGCATTGTATTAGAGGGCCCATTATACTGCACACTTGCCAGCATCAGATGGTATCATTTAGGTTATTTTAGTAGCAGGAGAATGAAAAAGATTTTATTTATGTTTTTAGTATCATTTCAAGGTTGATGGAGTGAGTTGAGGGAAACCCTCAAGGGAAGCTCTATTCAACAAATTATGCCATAATTCTTTTCCTAAACACTGACATTCCTAGTGCTTCTCTTTCCTTTGGCTTCACATATTGAAAGCCCATGTTAATTTCTAAACTTTCTAGTGTAAAGAGTCACATATTCTGTTCCTTTTGACCATGAACACTTTATAATAAATTATTTTTTTCATATTGATTAGCAAAGATGCGTGTCACTAAAGAAATGGGTCACAGTAGAGTCAATTTTGATTGTAAATGATTGGAACAGTTCCTAATAAGGGTTTCTCTTTAGAAAATTGAAAACTTAAGTGTGAATCGTAGACTTGTAGAAGACTTGGAATGCAGGAGTAGAGAGTAGAAAGTATATCCCCAAACAATAATGAAATGGCTGCAAATCATACCCCATTCACAAATTTTCCTAGTCTGAACCCTGTCCACTGTGACCATTCAAGAAGAAAGCTGGAAATACTTCTGACATGTAACTTATTTTAAACATCAGATATGAGACATTTTTGTTGCATGGTCAATTTTCCAATGTAATGTAGACCAAAAGAATCATGGCTTCCTAAAGGAAAATAAAGGAAATCAAAATACCGTTTGGCTGTTAGGTCATAAGTTAGTAGGTACAATCTGTACTTAGGGAGTCATGCAGAGTTGTGCTAGGTGAGGAGAACAATAATGCAATTGTTAGCTCCAAAATTAGGTTGAGTAATTTAATTTTTATTTGCTTACAACAAGCATCACTAATTTCTCTACTCCTGTTATATGATATCTGTAATTCGCTGTTTAAGTACTGTGGCAGTCATTTGACTGTTATATTCTGATTCTCCTCCTTCTAGGAACATGGTCGTTATTTTCATTCCTTGTCCTCCCTAAAGCTGTAACTCACTTTGGGCAGTAGAACGGGAATGAGAGTAATGTGCCTCTCTTTCAGATGGGAGCAGTAGCCGGCGGAAGATGGAATTGAACAGACATGCTTTGAACCATATCCATACAATAGCCATTGGGAAATGTGGAATTGTGAGAAGTAGTGTATGAAGAGTTAACTTTCATAATCATAGCAAGAGGAAAACAGACAACTACAAATCAGTTTTTTCTAGGTACATGTTACCTGCTTTGTGGAAATGCTGCTGCTGCTGCTGCCGCTAAGTCACATCAGTCGTGTCTGACTCTGTGACCCCATAGACAGCAGCCCATCAGGCTCCCCTGTCCCTGGGATTCTCCAGGCAAGAACACTGGAGTGGGTTGCCATTTCCTTCTCCATGCATGAAAGTGAAAAGTGAAAGTGAAGTCGCTCAGCCGTGTCCGACTCCTAACAACCCCATGGACTGCAGCCTACCAGGCTCCCCCATCCCTGGGATTCTCCAGGCAAGAGTACTGGAGTGAGGTGCCATTGCCTTCGTGTGGAAATGCTAGTAGCCTTCAAATGCTTCCCAAGTAGTCTGCAGCCGCATCTTTTGATTGCAGTGTGCCATCTGTGATCTTCTCTTTAGCCCCAAATCACTATGGCAATGAACACAGAAGCCGCTCTTTTAACAATGCACAGCAGAGCTGTTTCTATTGTACACCAGTTGCTGAGCCAAGATGGCAGTGTCATAAGCCAATGACGATGCCACCTAAACCAAAGCTCTGACTCTTGCAGTTAATACAAATGACCCCTCACATTGTCATGTAAACTTCTAACATCTTATAGCAGTGCCATAAACTTTCAAAAATACTGTTTGCATTAGTTTTTTTTTTTTTCTTCATTTTTTCTATTGCAGTCCTTTTTGTCTTGAGCTCAAGTATGAGATCATGGTGGCTAGACCACCGTTACAGACATAAATGGGGTTATGCTTAGAATCATCTTTATCCTCTCTGTCCTGGCACTGAGTACCCCCAAACCAACCAATACATCTAAAAGATTGCTTCTTCTCTTCAGATAATTTCTTTCCTGGGAGTCTCCTTGGGCCCTTTTGAACACAATGATCTATAGACTCAGCCTGCCATCCTCCACATTTATCTTAAGGTGATCATTGATTAAGCCCAAAATGTGTCAGTTCAGTTCAGTTCAGTCGCTCAGTCGTGTCCGATTCTTTGCGACCCCATGAATCGCAGCACACTAGGCCTCCCTGTCCATCACCAACTCCCAGAGTTTACCCAAACTCATGTCCATTGAGTCGGTGATGCCATCCAGCCAGCTCATCCTCTGTCGTCCCCTTCTCCTCATGCCCCCAATCCCTCCCAGCATCAGAGTCTTTTCCAGTGAGTCAACTCTTCGCATGATGTGGCCAAAGTATTGGAGTTCAGTTTCAGCACTCACCTACAAATACTTTTCAAGCATGAGAAGTTTTTTTGATTGTATTGACAAGAATGTTGTGGGCATAAAAAGATTCTGAACTAAAATTGAGTTAGCGTTAAATGGAGACAAGGAAAATAGTTAACAATACCTGGACAGTTTCCATTCTTCTACTTTGCACTGCTCTGTTTTTGGAATTCCATCCCTCTTGGGTACACGATAGCTCATACAGCCCCACACCTACTTCCTCCTTCAGTTCTATTCAAAGCAGGAAGCTGAAGGGAAGGACAGGAAGTAGCTTCTCTTTGCACACCTCTCTCCAAATCAAGGAGGAAAGTCCTTGCCAGATGCCTTCTAACACCTTGGTACCCAAACTGTGGTTCTCACATGACACATGGTTCATCACCTGGAACTTACCTTCCTGATTACTGATTTGGATTCTGCATTTTACCAAGATCCCCAGGTAATTTTTACCCATAGTAAAGTTTTAGCAGCACTGCCCCTTATCAACTTTTTCTAATGTCATTTTAACCAGAACTTGGTGATATAGCTATCCCTAGGTGGAAGGGAGGATAGGAAAGTAATCTTCCTTTTATAAGCCTCTTTAGTGGGAAAAAGGAAAGGGGAAATGAAACAGGGAATAACTTTTGGTGGGATTGCTCCTAGAATCTGCCATGATATTTCTCTGGAGAAGTGGTGATACAGAATGCCACACCCTCTGTCATTCACTGTGACTCATGGTGGCTCTCTGAGTTCATGTATCCTATGGAACCTTCCCAGAGAAGGAAGCGCTGGTCTCATCAGTAGTATTTTTAACAGCAAGTTGAGACTTTACCCATGTGATTTTGAAAAGGCTTCTTGTTTTTATTCTTGAGGTTTAAGAGTTCTGTATAACCCATGGGAATTCAAGGGAAAAATATTAAAGCTAGCATAATTGAAGGGAAGGTGAAAATTGTAAAATAGCAGGTTTCTTTTCTCTTCTGGTTGGCATGAGACTTTTTTCACTGAGAGAAGCTAATAACATTTATTCATGTACTTTTTTTCTTTGCTATATTAGTTTTCTGGCCTTAATGAAAATTTGTTAAGAAAGTTGTTTATAAATACGAAAAAGATAGCTTAGAGGGGTTTAGTTTAATTTTTTAAATGAGAATTGTGCTGTTTCAGTGTTGACCCATTAATAATCTAACTCTTCTTATTTCATAAAGTGAAATTTAAGTTTTCCCATCATTCCAAGTAATAAAACACAAGGATAAAATGGCCCATAGAAAAAGTAGTAAAGGAAAAATGTGGAAGACTTCTCAGTCATGGGACAAGGACTTTGTAAACTCAGATTTCAGCCCATTTTGGTTTGCCTTCCTAGTGATTATGTGATGATTTATGTATGGTAGTATAGAAATGAAAGATGTCCTTTTTTGTCTCAAAATACCTCTACATACTCTTTTGAAGCCTCCTAAGTCCATGATCTTCCCCCACTGGTTATTTAAAGGACATTTTGAGAATCGGGTTGGGCTACATTCCTTTCCTTCCCAAGCACAACTTTATTTTGTTTCATTCCATGGAAAATGTATATTCCTAGTGAACCCATTCTCCTATTGCCTTATCTGTTTGATATGATGGAATAAATTGGGTGTAACTCCAGAGAAACAGAAACCTTTGAAGGAAAAAAAAAGGAATCTTCAATATGGAGATGGCTGCTTGATTTCAGAAATGCTGCAGACACACTCAGGAGCATGTCCTTAAATGCAAAGTACAAATGAGTCAGTGGTCGTGTACTGACGAGCAAGGAGTTGGAGGGCAGGTCAGTCCTTACAACACTTGGCATGTTTTAGGTGCACATAGTTCTCATCAAATTGGCTGGGAGGCCCCAATAGAGGTCTCTTGGGAGACTGTGGTGCCCACTAAAACAACTGTGACTTTCAATAAAAATTTATGCTGTGGATGCCAAAACAAACTTGTGAAAATTGTTCACTTTCAGGCGATCTGGACAAAATCCTTAGGAGGGCTGGAGTCACCATTTGAAAGGCTCTCTATAAGAGCCAAGAGAAATGTATCTTGATTTATTCGAATACAGGTTCTAGTAAATGGCATATCTACAGCCAGCCAAATTTGTATTTCATACCTGGAGCCTGGATTTGGCTCAGCCTCATTTTGCCAGTGAAAACAGTGAGGCTCCTTCGTCCCTGCTCTCTGAGCCACTAAATAGAGATTTTAGGAATGGGGTGAAATTGGATCTTAAATTTAAGATTTGGTGATTAATTGGAGGTTCAGGGGAAGTCTTGTTTTCATTCCTTCAGATAGACTGTGTTCATTGAACCAAGAGGAAAATAATATTTTCAACAAAGCAAAAAAAGTAAGTTTGATTACGAAACTGGAAGCCTTAAGGAAATATATATATTTTTTCTTTTTGGTATTTGAATTTCAGATTCTCGTCAAATGTGAGTTGTAGTCAGTCTGCTTAGTAGTAAATCAGAATGTCACCACTTGACCTTGGCAGAGTTACCTGGTAATGAGGATGAAAGGTGTATGGAACAATTTGTGTCTGAGTCACCAAGTTTTCCTTCAACAGGACAAATGTGTCATCTGTTTTGTCACAGCTGGTCTTGAGCAATAGAAGCTGCAGTGGCCATAGAGAGGAATGGGGAGGGCACCAGCCTGCAGGTCAGAAGGTGATATGCGCACGTAAGTGTACCTCTGTAAATGCACAGACGTTCTGAAAGAATGCACGAGAAACTGGTAACAGAGGTTGCTGCTGCAGCAGGTCCTGAAGTGGGAACCTGGTGAGTTCAGGGGTGGGGAAAATATATTTTGTGTGCATTTATCCTTTCTTCATTTAAAAATTATATGCATATACATATCTATATACCCCTTTAAGAAAATGAATAATAGTATCCAAAGACAGAGTGAGGAAGAATACATATGAATGTGTGTTTGACTCTTCATTAAACTAGGTGGATCACTTTCTCCCTCCAGACCTTAGAAGCCTGTTTTCTAAACTGAGGTGTTAGAAAAGAGCTAGAGTTCAGATGGTTTGTTAGCATCACAGATTCAATGGACATGAACTTGGGTCTGGGAGTAGTGAGGGACAGGGAGGCCTGGCCTGCTGCAGTCCATGGGGTCTCAAAGAGTTGGACACACCTTAGCAACAGAACAATAAAGAGTTTAGACTAGAGACATAGTTAATATTTGTTAAATCAGGGACTCCACAATTATAGAAAATAAAAATCTTCATCTGAATCTGCCAGTGGAGAGAGATAACATATGTAGTTAATAACACCAATGTGAAACAAAAGCCGTTATCTTGCTAGCCATGAAGTTCAGAATTCAGTGGTTATATACTGAGCAGCTGCTCTGAGAAGGAGCACTCAGGAAGTAAGAGGGGAAGGGAGAAATTGCTTCTTATTGGGTGGACGCTGTGGGGGACTAGAGGGCAAAATGTCTAGTAGCCCAAAGGGCAGTACAAAACAGCATGTTCATGGGCATAATGGCTTAAGACCATGGTCGCCTAACTGGAATTATGACTTCACAAGAGCCTCTGTCTGTCCTTTATCTAGGAGCAAACTGTGATGTGTCTGCCTTTGACCAGCCCAGTTGATGGTGTTTTATTAGTTTCCTGTAACTGGGCTCTATACTCATCCCTCAGGGTCTTTGCTTGCCCACGCTTCAGACATCTCCTAGCTTTATTCTTGCCCACTCTAATTCCATTACAGCTTTCACCAGGGAAGACTCAGCTCACCTCTCTGGCCCTGCACTTTTTCTAGCTGGTTTTTGAATGGCAGAAGTGATTTCACCCTTAGTCATGTAAGACTGAATGTCTGCCACCTAACTTGGGCCAGAGGATGTGGAAAAGAGCCTAAGCTTCAAAGCGCGTCAGGCCAGACTTACATTCACATTTTAAAGGTGTCCTCACTTGGCCATAGAAATATGACTCAGCTGCTTAAAATCTCCATGCCTGCTGCTTCATTTGTAATGTAATCCCTTAGTTATGCACCATGAATCTGGAAAGATCTGTTAACACAGGCTCTTCTGGAAAGAAAGCATCCCTATTTGAACACATGGAGAATCTAGAGCACAAGCCTCAACCTTGGCACTATCAACTTTGAACCAGGTCATTCTTTGCTGTGGAGGGCTGTTGTTGTGTGTTGTAGGATTTTTAGCAGCATCCCTAGCCTGTACTCACTAGATGCTGGTAGCAGCGCCCCAAATCCATATGTGACAACCAATAAGTAACTAGACTTTGCCAAATGTAGTGTCTCTGGGGGTGGACATTTAGTAATCACCACAAGTTGAACACTCCTGATTCAGAGGATTATCTTCCTATCAAGTTTCATTTTGGTTTGTACAGAGTCAGACTAGGGTGGGTGTCTGAACAATACTGTCTTTTTCTGACGTTCCCTCCTTTGTGTCTTCAATCCAGCTTCATTAGGCAGCTCGCTAGGGCAATGGGGACATGGTTGCCTCAAGAGTTCACTTAAGGCTTTCAGAATTCAGGGAGAGCCTTGGCAAGGCAAACAAACTTGGTCTTGCTGATATTGACCAACTCTTAGGTAAAGCTCTCACATGTTTTTACTGTAACCAAGTTTCTATCTTGGTGAAGCTCAGCAGGAAAGCAAGGAATAAGGAAAGACAGAAAATTCCAAAAGTCATCTCTCTTCTTTCTTTCATTCTTTCTTTCTAGGATTCAGAATACAGTGCTTCCTGCCAACCAGCTGCCAGCTCTCTCCCCAGTCAATCAGACTGGTGACCAACAGCATCCACATCAGAATCTGTAGGCTGTGACTTAGGTTTTGAACTCTGCTTGGATGGATTATATTTAGAGTTTTCAGGTCTTGAAGTCAGTCTGAGGAATTTGTACTCTCAGTGGGATGGTTGAGAGAGGTGGGAGGGTGGCAGTGTTAAGTGCTTCAAAGTCACTGTGGGCGATGGGAACCAAGGCACCCCTCTAGATGAGTTGATCAGGATGGCACTCATGATGTTCTAAGATGATTCTCCAGAGAGAAAAGAGGGTAGGAACCAGGCGATAGGCTAGAAAAAGTGTTTAAAATGAAAGGAGATGTGAGGAGAATGGGGGCAGTGGCTTAAACTCCTCTTTATCAAGAAGAAGGTAGGTGCCCACAACAAGATTGATCTCTTTTAATTAATTTATTTTAATAGAATAATTACATTACAATATTGTGATGTTTCTTGCCATACATCAGCATGAATCAGCCACAGGTATATGTTTGTCCCCCCCACTGATCCTGAACCCCCTTCCCACGTCTGTCCCCATCTTACCACTCTCGGTCGTCCCGGAGCACCAGCTCTGGGTGCCCTGCTTCATGCATCAAACTCGTGCTGGTCATCTGTTTTACATATGGTAATGTGTATGTTTCATTGCTATTCTCTCAATGTTTTTAAGACAGAGGACACCTGAGACTCTAACAGTGGAGAGTAAGAAGCCAGAAGAACAGAAGAAATTAGATGAGCTAGAGAGGAGACACCAACCAGGGAAGCAAAATTTCAGAGAAGAAACATGCATCCCCTGGAGACCTGTGGAAAGAGTTAGAGGGAATCCCCTTATAATTTACTGTTTTCAATTAAGAGGCTAAAATGCCCTTCATAAAATACACATGAAAAGGTAAAATATTAGACTGTTATCAGCCGGGAACACTCTAATTTAAACCAGCTTTAGAAATCTGTGGGTAATAAACTAATGATTAAGTATTTATTAAACATTTATCGTTCACATGCCCTAAGGATTTGGACTTCTGCCAGTTCTCTGGAAAGGCAAACTTATTTCAAAATGTTTATATTATATTAAATAGAAAACTTTGAATATTAATCTGGATTTAACATCTTGTAATTTCTTGTCATCTTCAGCCAAACTGGTCACTGTTATCTCTTATAACAAAAAAGGTGTGCGCCAGTTTAGTGGGTGAATGTTGATTGAGTGCCTGCAATTCACAAGTACTGTGTCTCAGACCTGGCTTGGTGGCTGTTGGGAAGAAGGTGGAGTAGCAGGGTGGGGAGCAGAGCCAGGACGCCTGGAGGGCCAGAGCTGTGATGAGTCCTCCAGACTCACAGCTAGAATCTCAGGCCCTGAAACAAGGAGGTTTTATAGCACAGTATATACAAAATATTTTATTATTGGTGGAATACGAGAATCAATGTGAAGAAATATCCTCTGTCCTTAGGAAAGGGGATCAAAAGAAAGAAACCCTTCTCTTTGCCCTGCCAATGTTTTTACTGTGTCAGAGATAAAGCAGGGGAGTCCTTTGACTAATTTTTTATTGGAGTCTGAGTTTCAATCTGTGGCCCATAAACAAATAACTTAATGTCCTCAGCTTAGATGCCTCATCAATTTAAAATAGACCAATAATATCTTCTTGCCTGGAGACAGTTGGCTGCGCTGGATGCTATTTTAAAGCCCACTTGAGCTCTAAGAGTTCTAGTTCTATGATAAAGTCACTCAGATGCATAGAAAATATGGTGTGTTTATTGCCCCTTTTCAAACAAGTCCATTTTTCTCTTGAACACAGTTAGGGGCAATTTACCGTGCTTTTTAGTTCTGGTAATTTAGGAAGGGTTTCCATGGTTTCTGTGGTCTCCTAGTCAGTTTTTCTGTGCATCAGCTTGATGATAGATTATCTGGGGCCAACATTGTCAGCTCTTTGGATGAATGTCTCCCAGGCATGTATTCCCCCAAGGGGCAGTAAAAATTGGCTTGGAGGGTGATGTAATCTTAGATAATACGTTGGTTTTTAGGCCACCAAAGGGCTGCAATACATAATCAGATATAAGGCATATCTATGGTATTAAAATTTGATGGTGATGAAATCCAGGAGAATTAGGAAAAAAATATATAAAAATACTTGGAAAGTGAAAGTGTTAGTCGCTCAGTTGTGTCCGACTCTTTACGATCCCATGGACTGTAGCCTGCCAGGCTCCTCTGTCCATGGAACTCTCCAGGCAAGAATACTGGAGTGGGTAGCCATTCCCTTCTCTGGGGAATCTTTTCAACTCTGTGATCGAACCCAGGTCTCCCACACTGTGGCAGATTCTTTACCATCTGAGCCACCAGTAAAGCCAAAAATACTTGGAGGGGGAGCAATAATAATAATAATTTTAAAAGTGTTGAGAAATACAGCCCTGGGCAAAGAGTACTGTGGGAGGGTAGGGTAATAAATGTTGGGTTAGGCTCCCATCACATACAACATTTTTTTTTTTTTTAAGTTTTCAAAGTCTAATATATTTAAAGTCTATCTTCCCCCTTTCTTTCTAATCTACTACAAGACAAATTTTGCAATGGTTTAAATTTAGACATTTTCAAATTTACTTTACGTAAAGACTTTTCTTGTGACAAAAGCCACATCTTGAAAAATGACTCTTTTGAGGTCAGACTGTTCTGTGTGGCAGTCTAGCAGAGAGACTGTGCAGGAGGCAGAGGAAGGAGAGTTGCTGAGTAAGAGAAAGACACACATTTCAATCCGATTTGCTTTGGGTTAACCTTGCAATTAGAGGAAAGCCCAGGAAAACCCTGGAAGCCCAGTTTTCTCATCTGTTTAAAAAAAAAAAAAGGGCTGCTAATGCTTCCTGCTGCAGCGTTCTTGAAGGTTTTGAGACAATTGATATCGGGTGGTTTGGTGCTGGCTGTTTCTGAGTTAGGCAGTAAGGCAAGGGGTAGAAGAAGACAGTAACTGGCTAGAAGAGGACGTGATGCCCAGTTTACCTATTTTGTGAAACTTCACAAACATCCTGTTTGAGTTCTTGCTGCAGCTGTTAAAAAAAAAATTCTTCCACACAGCATGTGGCCCCTGCCCAATTTAAATAAACTCAAAAGGACTATCAGTAACTTTCAGAGTTAAGATTTGGGCTTTGCATCAATCAAGAGACATCAGGACAGTCAGAGATACCAGCAAGGAACGTTTCTCTTGGTCTATAAAATCACCGTGATTTATCCTTTTAATGAAAAAAAAAAAAAAAAAGCGATGGGGGGGCTTGCAGAAGCTCAA
This sequence comes from Aepyceros melampus, assembly GCA_006408695.1. Taxonomy (NCBI): domain Eukaryota; kingdom Metazoa; phylum Chordata; class Mammalia; order Artiodactyla; family Bovidae; genus Aepyceros; species Aepyceros melampus. Next base: position 82,948 of record SJXQ01000279.1, read on the forward strand.
CAGCTGTGGTTTTATGAGGGGAAAGTAATCCAGAATTCCTTGTGGTGGGGCTGTTGCCACAAGAGGTCAGTTCTGGATTATTGGTGGAGGCTGGCATCATCCTACAGTGACACGAACTTGACTGTACATCAATAGCTTGAAATAACTTGCAGTTGTTTTAGGCGAGGAAAGCTCAAGCAATACCTGACTTGACTACTCTGTTTAAGTAAGGGCTTCAGTATTATTGATCTGAGGTCGATTTGAATGTCTGGAGAGGGAACAGGAGAAGGATAACACCATTATCTTTAAGCTTGCACTGGTTTCTGGTTGCCCACTTAGCACATGTGAGCAGTTTAACTGTCGCCATGAATCAAGGGCTTCCCTTACTCCCAAGGTTATAAATAGAGATGGATAAATATTTTGGATCCATCAGCCTCCAAGTATTCTTCAGATGTTTTGGGTTCAACCAAACAGAATACATTGTGCTGAGCACATTCTCCCTTGATTTTTTTGAGGATTGTGTATGATTTATGGGAAATGGAATCCATATGTTTCTGCTTCATTTACACTTAAATCATCAAAAGATTGTGTTGTAAAGCTTTGTGATGTCCAAGATAGCTTTTGAGCTTGATTTAAAAAAAAATAAGCTGCTTCAGAGTTTTTGTTCCTTTAAAAGTTAGAGAGGGAGAAGAGAAAGAGAGATACCTAGGAAGGCCTATTTAACCAAGATGAAATAAATTTGAACACCAGGAAGTTCAATTTAAGCTGAAACTACAAACCGAAGAATTTCAAGTGGGTCCAGAACTGGGGAGAATACAAAGGTTCCTCTCCAATCACTTTCCGAAGCATCTCCAACGAATGCAGAAAAGCAGCTGGCCACTCAGCAGCCCCACTAAGGGAAGGGAGGGCTGTGACTGCATTGTCAGTGACCCAGATAACTCATGTGCCCACTGCCCCAAGAACTGTTTTTCTCGGGCCTCCTGAGAGCAGTCCCTCCCGTCCAGATAAAGAACTCTTTGCCCTATTTTAGCATGGAAATATCTGCTCTCCTGGTGTTTTCCCGGGGTTGTCCTGTCCCATGCCAGCATTTCCTATTTGTTCTTCTGCCATCTGGCTCAAATAGCTGGCCACTGGACTGAATACTGTGTGTGCACTTGGGGTGGTGTTTACTTATTGGGCTAAATGAGAAATATCTCATTTAGCTCACAATAGGGCCAAAAAGGCATGCAGTTTGTATAAGTAAGAAATATGTTAACTAGGGACCTACAAGTTTGTAAGAAGCCAAATGTGAGACTGTTTTTCTTTCCACATCTCAATATTTAGTCACTGTCATAGCAGCTGTTTAGTTATTTTAGGTATGCTTTATCATCTACATATGGTATCTTTTGAACGGTATTGGGAGGAAAGCATCCAAATTAGAACTATTTTATGTGATAGTATAATTGCGATATCTTAAAATCCCTGTCGAGGACACATCTGCTCATCTCTAGAGCATTATCTAATGTTACAATATGGAACTTCATTATCCAGTGAGGTCTTTAGACTGTGTGGTCTGAAGTTATTTCAACAGAATTATTACCTGTATATCCCAGTTCAGTTATCTAGGGGTGAAGAATAGGATTTTGGAATCTAGAAGGTTAGAATTTTCTCCCTAATTCCTAGCCCTAAGGAACATTTAATAAAATGTTTCTTAAGTTCATCATCCAGTGATAACTGCTGTTAACATCTTAGTATATGTTCTTTAAGCACATGTATGCATACACACATACACAAAGTTTAATGAGATCATGTTTATTCTGCTTTGTAGCTTCTCTTTTTCATTTAGAAACCTATTATGGACTTTTTCCTAGGTTAGTAAACTGTTTCACCTTTGAGTTTTTAATATTTACAGAATTAGAAAATAATAATTTCTTAGAATTATACCATGATTAGCTAAATATCTCAGAGTATTTTTAAATGTAAGGTTTTAAAAAATATTTTAAAGACATTTTTAAATGTTGACCTTAGTTTTTAGCAATGGTTTCTATATCTTAAGACACATTAGAAAATAATTATCTTCTACCTCTTGCATTTTTGTTATATTTCAGACCAACACACCCTTTGAGAACCATGGAGAATATCCATTTCCTTTTAGAAGAGGTCAAGGTCTCCTATTTTTAAACATTCTAGAAAAGGTCAATAGAATAATCAGTAATTTTTTTTTTCTTCTTTAGGGAAAAAGAAATATTTCTCCATTCCATTGCCAAGAATGGCTTAAATCATCTGCATCCCTTTTTGTGATGCTTAGTCCACTGATAAAACTCCCAGTCAACTTCAAAGAAAGCTGAGGTCCATACCTATTTTGCCATCTGTTTCTGAGTTTCTTCTCTCCTTGTTTTGGCGTTTCCAATCTGTTACTATAGGACTCAGTCCTGTTCGTTTTGTTGACAGGTTGCCAGGATACATCCAGGCGACAAAGGCAGAGGTTCCTGCTCCTGGCAGCCAGCCTCACCTCCTAAAAGAACTCCTGCAAGAGGGGATGTGAATTCTGGAGCTCCCAGCTATTCTACTCCTGTTTCCACCAGCTACCCCACCAAGGGATTCAGCAAGCCATGACAAAAGCCGAAACAGAAAAATAAAGAGCGAGTATTTCAAAGTGAGGCGCCCAGAAGGTATATTCTTTCTCTGTTGTCTGGTAGCTAATCAGTCTCAAATCTTACCTTTCAACTAGCAATAATGACCTTAATCTCTTCCACTTCCTTCTCACCACTATGTAGGGATATTTGCTTGCTATAGAAAAGGAATCCAAAGAAAAGTAATCCATTCTTAAATTAAAAATATAACCCTCAAGTACTACTAAACAAATGAACAAATACGGTTTTACTTCACTGGATGATTTTGGCAATAATGTGAACTATGAATTAAATGTTTTAATTACTAAAAGAATCAAATTCCACTTAAGCGGGTGATGTTTAAAATTTTCTTCAAAGTTGATAAAATACATTTTTAACATTTATCAGAATTATATCGCCCAGAAAGTTTCCTCACAGGCCTTCCAGTCAATCCCCCTTCCATAGGCAACCACAGTTCTTATTTCTATTACTATGAGAGTAATTTGGCTATTCATGAGTTCTATAAGAGTAGAATCATTCAATGTATATTCTTGTATCTGACTTCACTGGCTCAGAAGAATGTTTCTGAGACTGTTCGTGTTGCTATGTATATAAGCAGTTCAATTCCTTGTATAGATGAGTATTATAGCATTATGGAATTATTACACAGCTATTTATCTATTTTCTTATTATTGATATTTGGTTTGTTTCCAGGTTGGGGCTCCTATAAATAAAGCTGCTCTAAACATTCTTGCACAAGTCTTTTGGTGGACATGTGTTTTCATTTATCTTGGGTTCAGACCTAGGACTAAAATTGATGGATGATAGGGTAGATGTATGCTTAACTTTATAAGGAATATGAAATGATATGGCACTGTGGTTATAATTTGTATTTCCTTCATGACTAAAAATTAGTTAAGCATTTTTGCATGGGCTTGTTAGAGATTTGTATCTGTTTTTTGTTAAGTATCTATTCTTATTTCTTGTCCTGTTTAAGTGTTTTTTCTTTTTATATCATCTTCATTGATATATAATTTATATACAATAAAATGCACTCATTTTAAGTACACAGTTTAATGAGTTTTGATGAGTGATTTTATCCATTTTACCACAAATGATAAAATATAAGAACATGTCCATTGACCTTTGTAGTTCATTCTCTGCCCACCCAGCCACTAAGTCATCACTGGTCTACTTTCTGTCACCTACAGATTAGCTTTACCTGTTTAGAATTTTATATAAATGAAATAATTCTTATATTCTCTTTTGCATATGAACTTTTATTTGGCATAATATTTTTTGAAAGAGATCTATGTCATTGTATGTGATTTGTTCATTTGTATTGTGGAGTAATATTCTATTATATGAATGCATCATAGATGGTTTATCCGTTCACCTGTTAACATGTGTTTATGTCATTTGTAATTATTTAGGAATAGAATGTCCATGTTATCAGGTAGATATAGATTTGACTTTATGAGAAACTGCCCAAAAGTTCTACAGAGTGGTTGTAATATTTCATACTCCCATCAGGCATATATGAGAGTTTCTATTTTTTCACGTAACACTTGGTATTGACAATTTAAAATTTTTTAGCCATTTTAATAACAGGGAAATGCAAATTAATTTTTTAGTTTAAGTTACTATTATTTCATGAGCTTATTGATATTTTATACATTTTCTGTTGTGAATAGTCTAGTCAAAGGTTTTCCCTCTTTAGCAACCCATGTTGGGTTGCTTGCCACATATGTGTCAAATATATGCATTGTAAAAATTTATTCCCAATCTGTGGCTTATCTTTTAGTTTTCTTAATGATATTTTTTAAAGGATAGGTGTTTCTAATTTACATGAAGTAAAATTTTAAATTCTTTTATGTTTAGTGCAATATGGTTTCTTTGTCTAAGAAATCTTTGCAAATATTGAGATCATAAAGTATTTTCCTATACTTTCTTCTAGCTTTCTAGTTTTAGTTTTTATATGTAGTTCTGTGATTCACCTTGAGTTGATTTCTGCATTTGGTGGTGGTAGATGGTTGATACTAGTTTTTCTGCTACATGAATCCAGTTGTTCCACCATTATTTATTTAAAAGATTTTCCTCTCTTTATTGAATTGTCTTGGCATCTTTGTCAATATGAATTGACCACATATGTGAATCGACCATTTATTTCTGGACTCTATTCCATTACATCAATCTAAACAAAACTTGATAGGATTATAGTTGCACTGATGTCTCTATTGGCATCATTAATTTTTAATAAGCCAGTTATCTTGGCCTGTGTGTATGAGTGTTCATCGCTCAGTCGTGTCCAACTTCAAAACAGATATACTAGTTGAGTGCTTCCATGACTGTTTGCCAGTGGAACCATGCATAAGAGTTTAAATCAGGTTGGGCATAAAAATCTCTCTTTTATGTTTTCCAAATCTTCTCCTAGACAGTAATCTGATCTTAAGCTATTCTGTGGTAAGCAAAAACCAAAAATATATTGTTATAAATTTAATCAAGAGAATTTAATTCAGAGAATTTGCAGTTCAAGAGATAATCCCAGTAAAAGGGATGCATTTTTCAAACCCATTCATACAAAATGTGGCTCTAACTTAATTTTCATTCATTCATTCATTCAATAATTTATTGTCTACTGTTTTTCAGACACTGTGCTAGACAAGGAAAGAGGGGAGGAAAATATTTCTTTGTTCATAATTTCTACCAGGAAACAATACTTATAATCTCTACTCCTTGCCTGTTTAACAGCATATATCTCACAATTACAGAGAAAAAAAACCTATGCCTGATAAAATAAACATTGAATAGAATGTTTTTACACATTCCTATGAATTTACAGAAAATTATCAGCACTCAGAAGTTTACTAAAGAAAAATACTTCCTAGGCTTTTCAAGTTTGCTATCCCTGTCATAAAACATCCATTTCTTTTAAGCCCGAGAATGTAAACTATCCCTTCTGTCCATTTGAATTTTCCGACCTGTTTTAGAAGTTGAATCTTATCTATTATTTCTAAGAGAAATTTGTTCAGAAACTGGAGTTTAATTTGACCATTTCTTCTCTGGATTTATATAATTTAAATGAATATTGTTTCATTCTAATATTATTATTATTTTAAAAAATTTCCCCAAACTCCCTGGTGAATGAAACATTTTTAGGAGTTTTGCAGTTCAAGAGATAAGTTGTAAGTGGTGAAGAATGTGAGCAATTCCAGAGCACCCTTCCTGAGGCAGCAGAGGAGATTCCTTTGGAGTCTTAAAGACGTAGAGAAACCTTTTCTAAATTAGAGTATACAAGTACAGCAGGACGAACACATAGTGTTGGGGGCAACAGGAAGGGAAATGTAAAGGAGGCACGTTGTTAGCAGTTTAAAAGTGATGACAACTGCAAATAGAATGTCCAGGGTACTGTGCAACCAAACATTTATTTCAGAGAATTCTAAAAGAAGTCCCGTGGAGTTCTCGCAAACAAAACTTGTTAGGATTGTGGTTGCACCAAGTGCTATTTTGCAAATTCATATTGATGAATAATTGGATGTTTCACTGTTAAAATGGAGTTTTCTCATTTGTGTGCTCTAATTCAGAGGTTAGGAAACTTTTCCTATAAATGGCCATATAATAAGTAATTTAGGCCTCATAGTCTGTCTGCTCTGCAGTGGTAAGACAAAAACCATCAAGACAAATACACCATGAACAAGCAGGGCTCTGTTCCAATAAAACCTTATTTACAAAAGACAAAAACAAAAAGATGGACAGCGGCCAGGTTTGACCAGGGAGCCCTAGATTATCGACCCTTGTTCTAATCTTCAAGGAATTCTAATGAAATACTTTGCAAAATTGTGTATTGACGTTTAAAGAACCGTGGCCTTGAAACTGTTCTTAATCTGAGTGCTGGTACTGTGGGGCTATCTTCAAAGAAAATATGACTTCCAAGGAGAATTAAGCTTTGAAAGTCATCTGCATTCAGAATGCATGTGGTCAAAAGAAACAATATATGAATAAGCTCAGTTAAGGAAAACCTAACTTTGTTTCTCCTTCAGTTTTCCTCCTAGTCCTACAGCACCCAATACATGTGTCTCCCTAGTCGTAAAGCCACCTCTGATGTGCTTGTCTAGCTCTATTCTTGGCAGGAGCTTTGTGCCATAGAGGCAGGTAGCTCATTTCTTATTGAATAGTCTTTACCATGGGGTATAGGGCTTGGTTCAGTACACAGTCCTTGGCTGGATTCTCATTTCTGATGGATTTGAAATCCTGCCTCAAGATCCTTGGGCAGTTGGGTCCAGGACGTCCTATTGAAACCAAAATCTCTGGATCCTCAAGTCTCTTATACAAAATGGTATAGTATTTGCATATGACATACACACATCCTCCAGTATACTTTTAAATCCTCTCTGGATTGCTTGTAATACCTAATACAAAGTAAATGCTATGTAAATAGTTGCCAGTGTATGGCAAATTCGAGTTACGTTTTTCTAGAACTTTCTGGACTTTTAAAAAACATTTTTGATCTGATGTTGGTTGATTCTGCAGATGCAAAACCTGAAGATACAAGTGACTGACTATAGTTACACTTTTAAGTCCAGAATGATAATTCCTTTAAAAAGTTATTGAAATATAGTTGATTTACAATATTGTGCTAGTTTCAGGTGTACAGTAAAGTGATTTGATTATACATATATTCCTTCTTTTAGAGTTTCTTTACCCTTATAGGTTATTACAGAATATTGAGTAGAGTTCCCTGTGCTATACAGAAGATCCTTGTTGGTTATATATTTTATAATAGTATATTAACCCAAAGCTCCTGATTTATTCCTCCCCCCATCCTCACATTTCCCCTATGGTAACCGTAAGTTTGTTTCCAAAATCTGTGACACTGTTTTATAAATAAGTTCATTTGTATCATTTTTAAAAATTAGACTGCACATATGAATGATATCATGTGATATTTGTCCTTTTTTGTCACTTAGTATTACACTCTCTAGGTTCGTTCATGTTGCTGCAAATGACATTGTTTCATTCTTTTTTATGACTGAATAATATTCCATTGTATATATGTATCACATCTTCTTTATCCATTCATCTGTTGATAGACATTTATTAATAGATTGCTTGCATGTCTTGGCTATTGTTAATAGTGCTGCTATGAACATTGGGGTGCATGTATGTTTTCGAAGCATCGTTTTCTCCAGATGTATACCCAGGAGTGGGATTGACAAATCATACGGTGGTTCTGGTTTTAGTTTTTAAGAAACCACCACACTGTTCTCCATAGTGATTGTACTGGTTTACATTTCCATCAACAGAGATTGTGGGTTCCCTCCACACTCTCTCCAGCATTTATTGTTTGTAGACTTTTTGATGATAGCCATTCTAATCAGTGTGAGGTGATAGCTCATTGCAGTTTTAACTTGCATTTCTCCTATAATTAGTAATGTTGAGCATCTTTTCATGTGCTTTTCTGGCCGCGTGTATGTCTTCTTTAGAGAAATTTCTATTTAGATCGGCCCTTTTTGATTAGATTGTTTTATTAATATTGAGCTGCATGAGCCATTTGTATATTTTGGAGATTAATCCCTTGTCGTTCGCTTTCTTTGCAAATATTTTCTCCCATTCCGTTGGTTGTCTTTTCATTTTGTTTATGGTTTCTTTTGCTGTACAAAAGCTTCTAAGTTTCATTAGGCCTCATTTGTTTACTTTTAAAAATTTTTCATTACTCTAGGAGTTAGATCCAAAAAGATTGCTGCAAAATACTAATCCCTTGAGTTAGTATTATTAGGAAGATTAAACAAAGGTTAGATGCTAGATATCCCTAATACTTGAGAAAATACTACAAAAGTAGCTTTTAATCCTTTCTCTACAAAAGTCCTTTTCTGTTGTTATTCTTCTGTTTAATTAATGGGCTTGATTTTTTGTTTTCAAAATCTGTTTAAAATCAAGCTAATCTTCCTCGGCTCATTCAACATGCAGCAGTTGGTTGTCAGTGCCTGCAATGTGCTTGGCACTGGACTAGTTGCTTGGGATGTGACTATGCAGAGAGCAGATAAGACCCTAATGTTCATGGAGGTTACATTCAAGTAAAGGAAACCAATACTGCACATGTAAACAAACAAACGATGATAATATGTGCCGTAACAGCTGTGCAGAAAATAGATAGCACTGTCGGAACTGCACATAACTATGATAGTGGTGCTGGCAGTGGCTCACATGTACGTGTGTGTTCCTGTGCCTGTATGATGCACATACATGGGTATGTTCATGTGTATGCACACGTGTGCACATGCGTCTGTGTAGGTGCACGAGTGTCTATGTGCCTGTGTGTGTTTCTGTGTGTGTGTGTGTTTTAGGAAGAGACAAAGAAATTACTTGAGAAAGAGTAGTCAGGAAGGCTCTGTCTGTTGGAGTTGACATTTCAACAGAGATCTGGAAAATAAAATAAGAAAGCTACCCAAAGAGCTGGGAGGAGATTCTAGGCAGTAGCAAGAGCATGTGCAAAGCTCCTTTTCAGTCTCTCCCCTAACCTGGAGCAAGAATGCTGCTGCTGCTAAGTCGCTTCAGTCGTGTCTGACTTTGTGCGACCCCATGGACAGCAGCCCACCAGGCTCCCCCGTCCCTGGGATTCTCCAGGCAAGAACACTGGAGTGGGTTGCCATTTCCTTCTCCAATGCATGAAAGTGAAAAGTGAACGTGAAGTGGCTCAGTCATGTCTGACTCTTCGTGACCCCATGGACTGCAGCTCACCAGGCTCCTCCATCCATGGGATTTTCCAGGCAAGAGTGCTGGAGTGGGGTGCCATCGCCTTCTCTAGAGCGAGAATGATAGATTTGTTTATTTGAGGAACTGAGAGGTGAACAAGGATGCGACACAGTACAGATGGGAGAGAGTTAAGGGAGCCCAAAGCAGAGGCTTAGGGAGGCACCAGCTTATAGAAGTTCGAGCGTTTGGCCTTTATTTTGAGAATAGTGCCACAACCATGGTACGTTTAGTCAGGGGAGGCTGAGGATTTGTTTTATAACTTTAGTAGGTGACTATGTCTGCTCTGAAAAAGAAGGATTAGATGGTAGGAGTGATTTTTCTCCTGCTGTACCTGAAAGAGCATGTGGACAGCAAGGCACATCCATTTACCTGCAAGGCAGTAAACTTGAGAGAGTGTGCAAAGCATCCAAATGGGATAACTGGCTACGTTAGAGACAGAGGTGAAGAATGTTTGTAGGTGAATTTATATAGGATCGTGAGGTTATCCAGCATCACTAGAAGCATGGAGACAGGAGTGAAAGAATAGGGAAAGGAGAGACACAACACACACAGAAGTAGAGCACAGGAGAGGAGAAAGTGAGCAGAAAGAAAATATAAGGTGACTGGTGTAAAGTGAGATGTTTACTTTTCTGTGGAATCATTAAAAGGCACTTATATGAGACTACTGCTACTACTACTACTACTAAGTCACTTCAGTCGTGTCCGACTCTGTGCAACCCATAGACAGCAGCCCACCAGGCTCCCCAATCCCTGGGATTCTCCAGGCAAGAACACTGGAGTGGGTTGCCATTTCCTTCTCCAGTTATATGGGGATAAAAAATGCTAAATCTATTTTTAGAGTATCCGTGCTTAATTGTTCAGTCTTGTCCACCTCTTTGCAATGCCATGGACTGTAGCCCTCAAGGCTCCTCTGTCCAGGCAAGAATACTGGAGTGGGTTGCCATGCCCTCCTCCAGGGTTATCTTACTGACCCAGAGGTTGAACCCAGGTCTCATGCATTGCAGATGAATATTTAGAGTGTTTACTAGTTCCTTTTACCTTTTCTCTTGTTCTCCTCTCCCAACCCCACATCTCCCACGCAAGCCCACAAGAGGTCAAGAAGTTAGTTGGAGAGCTGGAGCAATGGAAGGCTTCCTCATGATCATTTCCCCTGCCTTCACCACTAGGAGGACCTCTCCCAGGTCAAAAGATGTGGTCAAAGGTTATTTCAGTAAAATTACTGTGAAATGTACAAAGTGAAAGTAGTGAGGAATGGAAATAGAAAAAATCCATGGTTGGAGAAAGACTCAGAATTCAATGTTTAGCCAACTGTTGTTCTTATTAGTATCATCTGACCTAGTTACAATCCAGCACATCATTACCAATTACGTGCTACATGGACTGGAATCCTGGCATGGATTCATTGGCAAATGAAGATTATGCCAAGGGTTATCAGTCTGTTCTCTTGACCTAGAAGGGATATGGAGGAAAATGTATACAGGAGGATGTGTGTGTGTGTGTGTGAGCAGTTAGAGAGTGCTCAGAGTAGTTATGATAATTATAGCTAATAAGATTCCAGCCTCTTGCCAAGTGTATATATTCACTGAAAGGATGGAAATACATATATTTAGTTTGTGAAAAATTATTTACACTGTAGCTCTTTAAAAAATGTGTAGTAAGAAATTAGTTTTTACATTATTTGAATCACTTTGTGGCATTTCCTCCCCCAAAATACCAAATGGTTGTGCAATATTAAAATAATGATAAATCTTGGACTGCTCTATCTGTTCAGTTCCAAGTGAACCATAGTATATATGAAACACATGACATTTCAGTCAGCAAAAATTAAGACCATATTTTCCTCTTCAGTTAGCCTCTTTCCTATGTCGAATACCATGTCAAGTGGAGTTTAATTATTTTAGTTGTTGGGGTGTTTATGAGTAACAAAAAGTTTCCAAATAAACTTTTCAACAGAGACTCTCAGGAAAAGCTTCCTGATAAGCAGCACAAGAACACGGTTCTAGATGTAATTACTGAAATGGACACTATCCATTGTGTGTCTAAATAGAATAGGTAATGTGATTCACCAACAATTTAATAACTTTTAGTGTTAGTCTTAATTTTGTGACTGGAATTTATAATTAATCAATAGAGAAAAATCTGTAGCCTGAAATTGTGTCATCCATTCCACATGATATTTACAAAACAGATTTAAAATCTATACATTTTCAAGTACTGATTTCATAATGTCTTGAGATATTTCAGCCTATTTTATCTTCCCACATAATTGTGGTATTATAAGATTCAAAAAATCAGAAAAGTGAAAAACTATGAACAAACAGCTACAACACTTAAGTGGAAGCTTCAGGAGGCTACAGGGAGAAAAGAACAATGAACAGAAAAAGTAAAACCAAGAAATTTATAAAGCCCACTGAAAGCAAATGAGGACTAAGTACATCTCATCTGTACCTTTCCACCCTAGGGTCCAGAATAATAAAATAATTCTCAAGATATGGAGGAAGGAAAAGCCTGTTTAGTCACCTTAGGAGTGAATTGTCATATATGTCTTTGAGTGGAGTGGCCTTTGCTGATGAGATTTCTGGGCCTCAAAGGGCAGGAAAGGTAAAGGAAGAGAATGAAAGGAAGATGTTCACGATGACTCTTGTTAGTGTCTCATGGGCCTTGGCTGATGGCAGTCTCTAATAAGTTTTCCTGGAGGTTGAGTTAACCACCAACCTTCACAGAAAATCCACATAGAAAAAAGAGCTCTGCTAGACCCTAGGAATGGTCCATCTGTCCTACATGAAGATAGATATTAGAATCATATAATGTAAATAATTTCATCTTAATAGTGTAGTACTTGCATCCATGAAGGAAAGGCTATCACTGAAGCCTTGGTATTATTGAGAATCTGATTGCTTTTTGCAAAAAAACCTTCTCACATAGGTAAAAAAGTATGCCTCTGTTTCTTTAAGTGACTAGGGTAGGAGTCTTTTTATTAAAAGTGGTACACAATCCTTTTTTTTTCTTTTTCTTTAATTTATTTTTAATTGGAAGATAATTGTTTTACAATGTTGTTTTGGTTTCTGCTGTACAACAGTGTGAATCAGCCATAAGTATACATATATTCCCACCTACCTTGAACCTCCCTCCCACCCCACCCCATCCTACCCCTTTAGGTTGTCACAGAGCACCAGACTGCACTCCTGTGTTATATAGCAACTTCCCACTAGCTATCGATTTTACAACCCACTCTAATACTCTTGCCTGGAAAATCCCATAGATGGAGAAATCTGGTAGGCTGCAGTCCATGGGGTCACTGACAGTCAGGCACGACTGAGCGACTTCACTTTCACTTTTCACTTTCATGCATTGGAGAAGGAAATGGCAACCCACTCCAGTGTTCTTGCCTGGAGAATCCCAGGGATGGGGGAGTCTGGTAGGCTGCCGTCTATGGGGTGGCACAGAGCCGGACACGACTGAAGCGACTTAGCAGCAGCAGCAGCATATTTCATTGCTGCTCTCTCAATTCATCCCACCTTCTTCTTCCCTCACTGTACCCACAAGTCAGTTCTCTATGTCTGCGTCTCTATTCCTGCCCTGCAAATAGGTTCTGATATCAGTACCATCTTTCTAGATTCTGTATGTCGTATTCTTAGTCACTCAGTCATGTCTGACTCTTTGTGACCCCATGGACTGTAGTCTGCCAGGCTTCTCTGTCCATGGGGATTCTCCAGTCAAGAATATTGGAGTGGCTTGCCATGCCTTCCTCCAGGGGATCTTCACAGCCCAAGGATTGAACCCAGGTTTCCCTCATTGCAGGCTAATTCTTTACCATCTGAGCCACCAGGTAAGTCCCTAGATTCTATATATATATGTGTTAATATACAATATTTGTTTATCTTTTTCTGACTTATAGTATTTCACTCTGTATAACAGGCTGTAGATTGCTCAGTTCAACTGACTCAGATTGACAACACACAATCCTAACAGGTATATAGATGAAGTAAATGTATTGTAGTAGTCTGTTAGTTAACTCATAGATGGAAGGGTTGGATTATTTGGAAATATGTCTAACTGTGGTCATGGTAATGGGAACTCAAAAATTATATCACAAAATATCTGTTCTAGGCTCTTCTGCCAGAGGCAGCATTCTGGGCTGAATGAATTATTAAATAATCCAACTCCACCCAGGCCTTCTTAGTGGACTCAAGTGTACTTAGACGGGGTATTTATTATAAGGCTACATGTGCATGGAAACACAGGGGACTCAAACAACCAGGCCTCATGAAGGGCAAGAACTACCTGTTCCAGAGAAATTCCTAGCCAAAGAGTTGAGTGGATTCTGTTCTCCAGGCTGAACACCAAAATAATTAGTAGGTAATTTTTATAAAAGCTTCAGAATTATAGAGGAAAGTCAAAAGAGTTTCTCAACCAAGTTCTTTTTTATTTCTGCTGATTATTCAGCATTAACAGTCAGATATTATCCCCATTGGCTTTTCACCCCTATCAGTTCAGTTGAGTTCAGTTGCTCGGTTGTGTCCGACTCTTTGCGACCCCATGAACCACAGCACGCCAGGCCTCCCTGTCCATCACCAACTGCCGGAGTCTACCCAAACCCATGTCCTTTGAGTCAATGATGCCATCCAACCATCTCATCCTCTGTCGTCCCCTTCTCCTCCTGCCCTCAATCTTTCCCAGTATCAGGGTCTTTTCAAATGAGTCAGCTCTTCACATCAGGTGGCCAAAATACTGGAACTTCAGCTTCCGTATCAATCCTTCCAATGAATATTCAGGACTGATTTCCTTTAGGATGGACTGGTTGGATCTCCTTGCAGTCCAAGGGACTCTCAGGAGTCTCCTCCACCACCACAGTTCAAAAGCATCAATTCTTCAGCGCTCAGCTTTCTTTATAGTCCAACTCTCACATCCGTACATGACCACTGGAAAAACCATAGCCTTGATTAGATGGACCTTTGTTGACAAAGTAATGTCTCTGCTTTCTAATATGCTGTCTAGGTTGGTCATCACTTTCCTTCCAAAGAGTAAGCGTCTTCTAATTTCATGGCTGCAATCACCCTACAGCCCTATACTAGGCCTCTATTCAGCCCTATAGTAGGCCTCGTTCTGAGTAGAACTAAAGACCCCACCCGGTTTTCCTTTTTAGGAGAGATGAAGAAAGAGCCCTATCCAAAGTCAAATCTGCAACCCTGACCTGGTCACTACTTTCCCACTTGTGAGGTGGCCTGCTTTCTCTTTATACTTTAGTCATATCTAAACATAATCTCTCATTTCTTCTTTGAGACACTGTGACAGAGGATTCTTCCATTCTCCAATAGAGTTATCATAAAGTTCCAGGAGTGCACATATTTTACAGACATACTGCAAGACATAAAGACTAAAGAACCTCGTACGTCTTCTGCACCCAGGTGGCAGTGGCAGCCCCTCACGGTTGCTCACCTGAGTGCTCCATCATTAGTCTGTTCCCGTGCTCTACCCTGTTTCATCCACAGTCGTTCCATCTCCTGCTTTTCTGTCTTTTTCTCCTTTATTCTAATCTTTAAAAATTGAAATGTAGTTGACTTACAGTTGCATTACAACAGTTGTGTTAGTTTCAGGTGTGCAGCAAGGTGACTGTGTGTGTGTGTGTGTGTGTGTGTGTATTAATACATACATGTATTCTTTTTCAGATACTTTTCCATTATAGTTATTATAAAACATTGAATATAGTTTCCTATGCCATACACTATATCCTTATTGTTTACTTTATATAGAGTAGTATGTATCTGTTCATCCCAGATTCCTACTTTATCTGCCCCCTCCTCCCCCATTTTTCCCTTTGGTAACCATAAGTTTGTCTTCTATATCTGTGGATCTCTTTCTGTTTTGTAAATAGTTTCATTTGTATCATTTTTAAAGATTGCATATGTTACATCATATGATATTTGTCTTTATATGACTTACTTTACTTTGCATGATAATCTGTAGGTCCATCCATGTTGCTGTAAATGATATTATTTCATTTTTTATGATGGAGTAATATTCCATTGTATATATAGTCCACATCTTCTTTATCCATTCATCTGTCCATGGACATTTAGGTTGCTTGCTATTGCAAATATTGCTGCTGTGAACATTGGGGTGCATATATCTTTTTGTATTAGAGTTTTCTCTGGGTATATGCTTGGGAATGATATTGCAGGATCATTCATATGTGTGTGATAGCCGCTTCAATCGTGTCCAACTCTTTACAACCCTCTGGACCATAGCTCAGCAGGCTCCTCTGTCCATGGGATTCTCCAGGCAAGAATACTGGAGGGGGTTGCCATTGCCTTCCCCAGGGGATCTTTCTGATCCAAGGATAGAACCCATGTCTCCTGCATTGGCAGGATCTGTAAAGGCAGATCCTTTACCACTGGTGCCACCTGGGAAGCCCATTGCAGAATCATATGTAACTCTATTTTTATTTTGTTAGAGATCCTCCATACTGTTCCCCACCATGGATGTGCTAGTTTACATCCCTACCAACAGTGCAGGAGGGTTCCCCTTTCTCTACATGCTCTTCAGCTGTTATTATTTGTCATCTTTTGATGGTGTCCATTCTTACTGGTGTGAGGTGCTATCTCATTGTAGTTTTGATTTACATTTCTCTAGTAATTAGTGATGTTGAGCATCTTTTTGTGTGACTTTTGGCCATCTGTATATGTCTTCTTTAGAGAAATATTTAGCTCTTCTACATATTCTGTCTTAAGCATAATTTATTTTCTGTGATATTTCATGCTTCTGTTCTCCAACTTCACAACTCTTTCTTATTTTCTTTTCTGCTTTAGCAGCCATTGCTGTTATCCTTCCCCAGAGACTAATTGTGATTGAGTCAGTTCATCTGTTCATGTCCAGCCATGTCATAGACTACTGCTGATGAGCCCATGATGGATAGGTTTGTCCAGTGCCCAAGCTCTGATACAATCAGCTTGGGGATTGGGAGTTGAATAATATGCTACAGAATGTGACTACCCAGGGCCATTGGGCCAGAGGAGAAGGGGCAGGTTTCTTTAGCAGGGGCTATAGGATGACAAGCACTATAACTGAAATATTTCATACTGCTTTGATCTGATAACTTTAGAAAATGTAGTCATATTTCTCAAAATTTTTCAGTATTTTTTTTCCTTTTTAAGATTACAGGTTGGAGTGTCTTTTAATGAAATATGAATAAAATGTTCTTTGAATTAGCTACATAATAAAAACTAGGACTTTCTCAGACTATTTTTAAACAGGAAGAATAATTTTAAAAATCTGTAGTCACCTAATTGCATTTTTCAGCCTTCAGTGTTATTGAAAATAGGGGAAAGAAGACCTATTAAAACCATATAATAAAAATTATGATATCATATTTATCCCCTACCAGACTCTGTGCTAAGCATTTCATCTTACTTTTAATCCTCACAATAACTCTGCAAGGTATCAATCATTCTTCCAAAATGTAAGTGAAACTGAGGCATAGAGAAGTTATATATCCCAAGATTCCATAGCTGATAGACATTTTGGAGCCAGTGTTTAAAATAGAATCTGAATTTGTTGCAAAAGTACTTTAAAGTGGAAACTAAAAGAGTATTACTGAATTCTTGGCTGAGTTACTTTTTCTGCTTTTACTTAGCAAATTAGACTGTACCAGTGTATTTCAGAATTTGCTTGAACTTAAACTTTGTTTCCCAGATGTATAAGTGAAACCTTGATTAATATCTGCGTAGCCTGAGCCTATCACACACAGAAAGAGGAGTGGGAATTAGTTCAGCATTTAGAGGGAAGATACTGTTGGAGATAAATTCTTTCATTCTTGAAGCTCTGTCTAAATGCAGCAGAATTTTATAGCAGAAGTATTTGTCAAGATTTTCAGCAAAAATGTTTAGACATATGTCAGCTACTAGCAACATAAGATGGGACATGGTGGCAACTGTTTGAAGCAACATTAAACAGAAATTCAGAACTGGAAGGAATAGACAAGTCTAGCAGTGTGTAGTATACATAGTCTCAAGAAGTTAGGTGTAAAGTACGTTTTGTAAATCAGAGGGATCTATTTTCCTACTAAAAGTGTGCTTTTAGAATAAACTCTGTAATGGATCCTGTTAGGAAACCAAAGAACTTCCTTTCACTAGTCTCTGAATGTTAAATGTTGATGTTCTCAACATTTCTTCACTTGTGATCTTTTTTCAACTGTATGTTATGCATGTTATAAGAAAATATAAAATTTCCTATAGGGAAATCAACATCTTGTTGTTGTTCAGTCTCTAAGTCATGTCTGACTCTGCAGCCCCATGGACTGCAGCATGCCAGGCTGCCTTGATCTTTGCTGTCTCCCAGAGTGGGCTCAAATTTATGTCCATTGAGTTGTTGATACCATCCAGCCATCTCATCCTCTGCTGCCTCCTTCCCCTTTTGTCTTCTAACTTTCCCAGCATCAGGGTCTTTTCCAACAAGTCAACTCTTTGTATCAGGTGACCAAAGTACTGCAGCTTCAGCTTTAGCATCAGTCTTTCCAATGAATATTTGGAGTTGATTTCCTTTAGGATTGAGGATGGTGAATGGATAGGTGTGGGGTATGTACATGAATGTGAGCGGGTGGGTGTGGGGTGAATGTATAGACAGATGTATGAACTGTTAGATGTGGTATGAGTATGGATGTAAGTGAATGGGTAGGTATACATGGGTATCAGTGATTGTGTGGATGTAAGTGAATGGATAGGTGTACATGGGTGTGTGTGGATAGGTGTGAGTGGATGCATGTTAGTGTGAAGGTGTATGGGTGTGTGGGTATAAGTGTATAGATAAATATGGGTATGTAAATGGATGTGTATATATGAGTTTGTAGATGGATGTGAGTGGTTGTATGTGTGTGCGTGTATGTGGTAAGATAGGTGTGGGTAAAATGAGAAAGGAAAAAGAATGGTGAATAATTGATATAGATAATTGGGAAGGTACACTGGGAACAAATCTCAACATACTTGAGATTAGTTATAAGGCTTTTCATGATTTGAAGGGAAAGCTTATGCATGTGGCACTTTGACAAGAAATGTTGTCAGTTAACCTGGAGCAGAATGTATTAAAATCAGGTTTCTGAACATTGGGCTGGAGGAAGCACAGTTGGAATCAAGATTGCTGGGAGAAATATCAATAACCTCAGATATGCAGATGACACCACCCTTATGGCAGAAAGTGAAGAAGAACTAAAGAACCTCTTGATGAAAGTGAAAGAGGAGAGTGAAAAAGTTGGCTTAAAGATCAACATTCAGAAACTAAGATCATGGTATCCGGTCCCACCGCCTCATGGCAAATAAATGGGGAAACAGTGGAAACAGTGTCAGACTTTATTTTGGGGGCTCCAAAATCACTGCAGATGGTGATTGCAGCCATGAAATTAAAAGATGCTTACTCCTTGGAAGGAAAGTTATGATCAACCTAGAAAGCATATTAAAAAGCAGAGACATTACTGTGTCAACAAAGGTCAGTCTAGTCAAGGCTATGGTTTTTCCAGTGGTCATGTATGGATGTGAGAGTTGGTCTATAAAGGAAGCTGAGCGCTGAAGAATTGATGCTTTTGAACTGTGGTGTTGAAGAAGACTCTTGGGAGTCCCTTGGACTGCAAGGAGATCCAACCAGTCCATCCTAAAGGAGATCAGCCCTGGGATTTCTCTGGAGGGAATGATGCTTAAGCTGAAACTCCAATACTTTGGCCATCTGATGTGAAGAGCTGACTGATTTGAAAAGACCCTGATGCTGGGAAAGATTGAGAGCAGGAAGAGAGGGGGATGACAGAGGATGAGATGGTTGGATGGCATCACTGACTCAATGGACATAGGTTTGGGTAGACTCTGGCGGTTGGTGATGGACAGGGATGCCTGGTGTGCTGTGGTTCATGAGGTTACAAAGAGTCAGACACGACTGAACAACTGAACTGAACTGAACTACCAGTTGTAAATGTGCAGATACCAAAACAAAAAATGTAGTCAGAGAGGACAGGGAAGACCAAGCTTGACTTGTGGTCAGAAAAGACAGAACATACCGAAGAGAATGCAAAATCTGAAGGATTATTTCTTTAGTCACACTGGTTGAGGGCTCTCATAAGAGTTAGACAGAGATCCTTGAACCCACTCTAAAACATTATGTGAATATTTATGCTTTGTTACTCTAGAATGAATTGTTCTATAATTCTCATTATAGAGAGGTGACTGGGGCTTCTCAGCAAGGCCCCTGGAAAGAAGTCATCCTGGTGGTATTTCCAGTGGAGACTAAAGCTGGGCGTGACCCTGAGCTGACATTAAGATTCTGGGTCATAGGATGGCCAAAACTTAGTTGAGCAATAGTTTTCAGAAGGCTGCATTCACAGTGCTGATATCTTTCTCTTGGGGTGTTTTAGTCTTCTCTTACTGCTATAGCAAATAGCATAAAATAAGCAGCTTTAAAGAAACCCAGCTCATTATCTTATCATCTTACAAGTCAGAAGCCCAACATGGGTACCCTGGGGTAAAATCAAGGTGTCAGCAGACGGAGCCCCTTCTGAAACCCTGTGCTTGTTTCCTTGCCCTCTCCAGTTTCTAGAGCACCCACATTGCTTGCACACAGCCCCATTCCTCCACTATGGCATCAGCAGTGGCTCCTTGCGTCCGTTTCTCCTTCCATTGTCCCATCTCTGTCACCAGATGGATAGGTTCTCCACTTTTGAGAACTCATGTGATTACGCGGAGCCTATCACTTCTCATCCTGTTTTCTCCAGAATATAGTGGAGTTGAAATGTAAGACATGCTTTACTAGTGTTGAGCCAGTCTGTGTTATCTTGCCCCTCTAGAGCAAATCAGCAGTGGGGTCAACCACAGGATGCCACATCCTTCACTCCCTTGCAGATGGCACCTTGTCCTTAATGCCGTTGGGTTGTTTTTCTAGACTTAAAGTGGAGACAGACCAACATTTGAAACAATGAAACAAAGAGAAAGAGAGCACAGGCAATGGGAGGAGAAAAAGCCCACTGAGAAACACAAGAAAGAGGTGAAAATAGCATTCAAAGAGTTGATTTTAAATTGAATTATTTTAATCAAATATTCCAATCTTTCCATCCTAGGTGTAACTTAAAATACATACAGGTCTTCTTTTTGTTTACTAAAGGAAAAGAGAACAAAGCAGTTGATACTCTCACTGACTTCCTTGCTATTTCATAGTTATTGGGCGTGGGGTGGAAGGAGGCTCTCAGTAAACTTGAAACCGCAAAATATTTAAACTACAAGCTAAGAACGTTTGCAAGTAAAGAGCTGTCAACCACATTTTATGTTTGGCCTGGGCTCTGGGACACGGAGAAGGAACACATTTCTCGTAGACACCAGCAGTCTCTTTTTAGTGGTTTTCTCCAGCCAGGGATAGGCTCGGTAAGATTTCCTGGGCAATAAGAGGTTGGAGTGGAGGATTCTAACCATCAACAAGCTCAAACCATCTGGCCTGTGAAAGAGTTTCTTGTTCACAAAACTCAGAGATGTTGAATGAATAACAATAGCTTTTTAATGACTTCTTTATACATAGGAGGATAAGCAATGCAGGGAGCAGAGCAACAGAAGCCCCTATTCAGAAACAGTCTTCAGCTGGTGGATGTACCTAAATGACCCAGTCTCCAGAGTCACCTCCAGAGAAGACATGCTACACGTATCAGAAAATAGAAGCGCATTCATTCACACACGGCAGAAACTCAGCCTGCCTTATGGGCTCTGCCCTGTTTTTGACTTCCTTCCCAGTGACTTTCCTCAGAAACAGCTTTGGGTGGAGAGAGCATTATTAACAAAGGGTGTTGATGTCTGTAATGAACGGTAATGATGATCAATTTAAGCATTAGCCAGGCTTTGGGAGGCACTGACCTCCTGGAGGTGGGTAGAGCTAAGGCACAACTCTGAGGCTTTTGGAGGGTAAGAGGGTGATGTGGTTAAAAAAGTTTCCTCCAGGATACTGTGAGGCCCATCTGTCTTATGCCAATCTGTCTCGGCCAGGAACATCCCATCAAGGGCAGCTGTATTCTTCATTGTGTTTCAACCTGGAGGCACTAGTCTAGTGACTGTACTTCTGACACTGACACTCTGTGGCTTGGAAGTCTTTGCCAAAGATACTGCACTCAGTTAGCCCTCTGAGACAGTAAATCAAGAGTGTGAAGGCAGTTCCTGGGAACTAGTAAACAATGAATCTATTTGTAATTCTCTTTAAAATTTAATACTAAAACAAGGGTATCTGTAGTTCTCCCCCACCTCCCGTTTTTATCAATACATCAAATTTAAACACTTAATGGATATTGAATATGTCATTCTTTATTGAAAAGGAATTACTGTGCGTTCTTATACATTTTCAGTTTAAACCAATGTAGATGGTACTTGATGCAGCGGTCAACTTGGCAGAAAGAAAAAAGTCATCAAATTCTAAAATCCCTACAAGGAAGTATAAGTCTCTTAGGAAGTATTTCCAGCCCAAATCTTGGAAAGGCAACAATAGTCTTTATTATTAGTAGCTTGCTTATGATTCTTCTTATTGACTGATTCTTTCTGTATCTAATAACTTAAGATATCCAACATTCTTCATCTGGGGAATCATTTAATGGTAAATCAGGGGCTGCTGTCTAAAGCAGAAGAGTAGCTCTTATTGTATCAATGAATAACTAAACAGTTATGGGAATGTTTCCAAGAAATTCAGATGGTCTGCACATACACATTTCTTGCCTGTTTCTGTTTTTCTTTTTCCTTTCTTTCTTTTTTTTCCCCTTTTTATCATCTCCCCTGTGGTTGATCTAAACACAGGCTTCTTGATTTTTTTGTTTCTTTATGAAACTAGGTTCATCATTTCCTATGGCCCTTTAATAATGTATGAAAATTCCTTCTCAGGTCACCAATTCTTTCTTTTTTGCCCTGGATTTTTCCCTACCTCCTTGAACCAAGTATTTCATCCTGACTCAATTTTTACTAGGAAGTTTCCCATCTGCATTTTTACCAATAAATATGTCATGTTTTTAGTAATTATTTCCATTAGAAAAGACAACTGGGTTCTCAGTTTTCTGAGAGCAAGTGCTCCTTAAAGTGATTTTCAAATATTCACTTGAGAAGAAAAATGGAGGAAAGGGACATTTTAAAGTGAGAATCACAAAAGGTCACAAACTCCAATGAGTCTGAGAATCAAGCATGAATTGTGAATTGAACAAGGGGCTGATGAGCAACTTTTCAAGAGGAAAGCTTGGCTGTCCGATCTACCGTTTCAACTTATTCCGTATCCCAGCAGTGTGGCCACACTGGAAGATGGCCTCTAGGCCAGATCTTCCACTTTTTCAAAAGGAACTCCAAGTCAAAATTTTGTGTGACATTTGTAATTTTAAAATAATGGCAACTAGCTCAAACATTTTAAACTCTATCTAGGCCAAAAAGAGCATATCTGTGAGCCATATCTGGCCTATGAAATAGTTCTTTAAAGACTTGAAAAAAACTATTGAAATAGTTATTTTATTGGTATAGAACTATCCTAGGTGTCAGAAAAAAATGTTATTTAGAATTGTTTCTTATTCAGTGGCCTGACTCTCCCACTTTCTTTGTCTAGCCTTTGAATTTCTGACATTATAGGCCTCTAATGCAACTGTCCTGGTGGTTTCCATAACGAGTTCTCCACCACTCCAAATGTCAATATTGCAATTACACGGTCATACCTGTGTGGCGTTTATGACTCTTGAGTACTCTGTGATTTGAATACTCAATATAGAGTGAAAATTGCAGGCTTGGTCTAACAATAGCTTTCATGGGGTGGTATTATGAGCCTTAACATAAAATGTCTTTGCAGAATTTTCTGCTTAGAGGCATAAAGAATGCATTTCTCCCATTTTTGGTTTTCGTAGCTTTCCTAACACCATAGACTACTATGTCTACATCTGAAAATTAGATGGAATAAAAGTAAAAGAACGTATATCTTGGTTTAAAGTTCTTCATAGTGAAGGAGAGACAAGGAAGGGGAAATTTTTCATTAATTATTCAAAATCAGGCTGGGAATATCAATATGGACATCCTGATTCCATCAAAATCTTGCCTCAGACTAAATGGCTTTTCTGAAAGTGTTCCATTTTTTACCTTTCTGACACTGCTCCTGTCTTTCCCAAACCATACCACCTCCAGTTCCCAGGTGCTCTTCTGTCCACATACATCAAAACTACTGGGAACTGCAAATGCCATGGGCCCAGGTGCTTCATCCAGAAGGGAGTGTAGGGAGCCACACAGACTGACAGGTTATTAATCTGCCCTCAACACGTCTCAATCATCCCTGATCTATGAATGGGATTGATATACTCTGTAACTCCCTCTGTGGCAGTGGGGGCCTCATGGCTAGGTAGTCAGTGGAGGAAAAGTTAATATAAACTTAAGAAAAACACAAATATGCTTAAAATGGCAGATTCAGTCAGTTCAGTTCAGTTCAGTTCAGTCGCTCAGTTGTGTCCGACTCTTTGCGATCCCATGAATCACAGCATGCCAGGCCTCCCTGTCCATCACCAACTCCTGGAGTTCACTCAGACTCACGTCCATTGAGTCAGTGATGCCATCCAGCCATCTCATCCTCTGTCGTCCCCTTCTCCTCCTGCCCCCAATCCCTCCCAGCATCAGAGTCTTTTCCAATGAGTCAACTCTTCACATGAGGTGGCCAAAGTGCTGGAGTTTCAGCTTCAGCATCATTCCCTCCAAAGAAATCCCAGGGCTGATCTCCTTCAGAATGGACTGGTTGGATCTCCTTGCAGTCCAAGGGACTCCCAAGAGTCTTCTCCAACACCACAATTCAAAAGCATCAATTCTTCGGCGCTCAGCTTTCTTCACAGTCCAACTCTCACATCCATACATGACCACTGGAAAAACCATAGCCTTCCCCTTATGATTTTATTCAGTTTATCACAAATGGAGAAACAACATTTTCCAGCTTTTGGAAGCTAGTGGTTATGTAAACATTATAAAGATATGTTTTCAGTGGTCTGAATGAGTTGAGAGTTGAATATTAAGCATCATGGTTTTTGAGACACTATGAAATAATTAGTTTCTATTTATTGCAATAGTAAGCTAATATGCACCTTGAATATCACAGATTTTTATTACTTATATTCTAAGAGTAGTCGTATCAGTCAGGAAACAGAAACCATACTAGTTATTTAAACAGAGAGAATTTAATATAAAGAATTGTTGACCAAGAATGAAGTTGTTACCTAGGTAGCTAGCAGAGTTAAAAAAAAAAAAAAAAAGGCACTGCTATAGAAGGGAAGCAGCAGCTACCTACTATTCCTAACACTGAAGGACAGAGGGAAGAGGTTTGAATTATTAGGACTTAGAAATTTAGAAGAAGCACCTTAGGGAGCCAAAAATCTTATTTCCAAAGAGGAAGAACAGTCTGGCTGATGGTGCTGCCTGGTGGGGGAGGGGAAATTCAGTTTGATTTGCAAATATTGGAAAAACTGTAAACTGGTTTCAGGTGCTGCTTCAGGAAAGAACTACTTTTGCGGGGATAAAGAAGTATTGCTGGGGTGATACAGGAACAAAAAGCATAAAAAAAAAAAAAAAAGGCACTGCTATAGAAGGGAAGCAGCAGCTACCTACTATTCCTAACACTGAAGGACAGAGGGAAGAGGTTTGAATTATTAGGACTTAGAAATTTAGAAGAAGCACCTTAGGGAGCCAAAAATCTTATTTCCAAAGAGGAAGAACAGTCTGGCTGATGGTGCTGCCTGGTGGGGGAGGGGAAATTCAGTTTGATTTGCAAATATTGGAAAAACTGTAAACTGGTTTCAGGTGCTGCTTCAGGAAAGAACTACTTTTGCGGGGATAAAGAAGTATTGCTGGGGTGATACAGGAACAAAAAGCAGACAGGAAGCTCTTTAAAAAGATGCAAGTCTTCTCTCTCCTCTAACCTCCTGTTTCCCCTCCAGGACTGGTATTAGTAAATCATAATGCAGAGCTGGCTGGCTAAGCAGAAATGGGGCAGGCAGTGTCCCAGTGCCAGCATCACAAAGCTGGATATAGAAGAGAGAATATGGAATAGAGAGACAGTGCATTAACAACTGGCACAACAGTGGTGCCTTCTCCATCTTTCAAAAGCTCATGGGGAAAGTAAGGTTCTAGTCTCCTGAGGTAAATGTCATTAACTTTTTTTCTAAAAAAAAATTCTGAAAAAGAAAGTATTGTGAATCAGTTTCGTAAGAACCATTGGCTCAGTATTTACAGTTCCAAGCTTTTTCATTTCTGAATTTTAGGGGAAAGTATATACTTAATGTACTAAGTCAGACTGGGAGCCGACGGTGGCTCAGATCATGAACTCCTTATTGCCAAATTCAAACTTAAATTGAAGAAAGTAGGGAAAACCGCTAGACCATTCAGGTATGATCTAAATCAAATCCCNCAGGAGGAGAAGGGGACGACAGAGGATGAGATGGCTGGATGGCATCACCGACTTGATGGACGTGAGTCTGAGTGAACCCCGGGAATTGGTGATGGACAGGGAGGCCTGGCGTGCTGTGATTCATGGGGTCACAGAGTCGGACACAACTGAGCATCTGAACTGAACTGAACTGATATTCCTAATTAGTCAATTTTGCCCTATAAACCCTTTCAATTTTTTTCTTATCAATTTTTTTATCAAAAAAAAATCTTGAAATTTGACATATCACTGTTTTAATTCATTTTGTGCCTAGCTCCATGTTAACTATTAAACTATAACTCAATTAGTATTAGGTTTTCATTTGAGTTAAAGACTCTTTTAAAAAGTGACTAAAATACACACACACACACACCCCCAAAAACGTTTATTTCTCTTATGTAAATAAAGCCCAAGGAAGTCACTCCAGAGTTTCTAAGATGGCTGTAGCATTTTCAAGGACCCAAATTCATCCATATCTCTACTCTGTCATGTTAAGTGTTACATGAATGCAATCTGCCCCAAGATGGCTGCTAGAGCTCCAGCCATCAGTCATCAGTATGAAGGAAGAGAAGAGGAGTAGATTGGTCCCCTACTTTTCAAGAAGAGTTTTTACAAGTGCCACACAATACTTCCACTAGCTACAAAGAAGCCTGTAGACTTTTGGCTAGGAAATCATGTGCCAGCTAGAAAGTGGGGCTCTATCAACTTGAGGGAGTTTGGGTAGAATAACTATTAATAGGAAACTAGCTGTCTCTGCCAGACTCTGGGAGGGATATTACCTCATCAATTGTAAGCCTTAGTGTATCAGCTCTTTTTTGAAAGCAAGATTTCATCAGTAAGAAGACGAGAGTGTATATGAGGGTACTGAGCAGGTGAGGCTACTGAATGGGGTCAATGGAGGACATTGAAGACAAACTTTCTCTATTTAATAATTTTTCTCAGAGGCAGCATAAACCCAAGTCTACCTTTCTTATTTATTCATTTTTATTCATTTGTCCATTTAAGGATTTGGATTCTATACTAGCGGAGGAGGGGTCATGTATCACACATTTGTTTTGTTTCAAAGAACTAAATTATTTTTTAGAAGACCACATACTTCTACTTGAGTTCTTTCCCCTCTCTTTTAAAGAAATGCCCCCTAATGCTAAGATAGCTTTTGGATTTTCATGGTTATTATATTCATCCTCATGAGTTTGTCTCTCCCTTCCCATGAAGTCCAAAGGGCGTCTCTCCCTTCCCATGAAGTCCAAAGGGCATGGAAAAATGGCATCATATTGATAAAACATGATGCCTTCCAAGACATTCTTTAAATGGCCTAT
Source organism: Aepyceros melampus (assembly GCA_006408695.1). Lineage (NCBI taxonomy): Eukaryota > Metazoa > Chordata > Mammalia > Artiodactyla > Bovidae > Aepyceros > Aepyceros melampus. The sequence continues at coordinate 110,012 of SJXQ01000279.1, forward strand.
GTGCAAATATGGTCAAAATGAATAATTCAGGCCAATTGGAGTGAATATTTCTCCATGGATGCTTGGGGTGAAACTGGCTGGCTTTGCAAAGTGGTTCTCTTTATAAACTAGCAACGTTGCTTTACAACGTGTCTGGGTGAGAGGCCAAATTCTTAAGTGATTTAAGTATATATAGTTAGTATTTTCTAGCACTTTCACTTTTAGAACTTATAGGATAGAACAACTGACAAAGCTGTGCCTTGTCACATTGCCTTAGCAGAATCATTGGCAGAAATATAAATTTTTCTAGTAAACACCTCAGTCTCCCCAGGTTTCACTTGGTCCTAGCTACCTCATTTGCCATACATCGATACCTTTAATCATAATAAGACAATTTTCAGGAGGACATTGAAGGAGGAATGAGGATGATTTAAAAAGAAAAGGTGAAGATTCAACGGGAATTGTATGATTCTTTGTCATTTTTTGCTGCAGAGAAAAGGCATGAATGCCTGCCTGCATAAAGATCCATCCCTAATCAAAGTAGCGACAGGGCTGCAGACTGAATGCCAATCTGGCCTCTTTGGGCAGCCTTCACTTTCACTCTGCACCCACTATTGCACCCCAATTCCCCTCACCCACCATCTGTGGCTAGTAGTACAGATTTTTCTCAAGGATACTGGTGAGATCAGGAAAGGGTATGTTTTGCACATCATACAGAGAATAACTTCAGAAACCATTCACAGCAAAATAAAATGATCCCTGTTGCTTTAAGGAGAAACGCTGTCTTCAGTAACCCTGATTTCTCACCTGCTTTTTCCATCTCAAAGATTTCTCTTCTTCTGTGCCCTATTCCCCTCCTCCCTCTCACCCCTTCCTTCTTCTAAAGGAGAGCATAAAAGGGGGTGAGAGCTTGGTTACCTTCATAAGCCCATGGGGCATATGAATTGTGCATTAAAATAGGGATAAAAACTTAAGCTCTGTCGGTGGAATTTTAGACAGAATGAATAATGGAAAGAGTCAAGGACTGGAGCCAAAGAGAGCTGGAATTGATTCCCAGTTCTGTCATTTAGAAACTGACTGTCTTGGGCAAGTTACTTGTCTTTTCTGAGTCAGAGTTTATTCATTTGTAAAAATTAAAATAATAATACCTGTCTGATAATCATTTGAGAATTAACTATAATTATGTATGTAAAAATTAGTATAATGTCTGATGTATAGTTAGTATTAAATAAATATTAGTTATCTTTAAGAGATGGACGAATTATTGGGGCAATTGGGCTTTCTCAGAATTCTCATCTGCGGGGAGCAGCATGGTGAAGAGGGAGGATTGTAAGCAAGTTTAGGGAAGTTTCACAAGATTAGTTTATTTGATTGCAGTAATTTTTCTTATTGGTCTCCTTAAACACTTTTGCTATGTGCAACTTCTTGGTAGCAAGGAAAATGGGAAACTAAAAGTCCTTGTTTAATAAGAAATCAGAACCAACAAAGCAGAGTGGTTTGGGGCATTATTTTACCCATGTGCTGTTTAAAATCTAATGAAATAATTTTACTGGATTCTTTGTGTTCTCTAGAGCCACTTTCTCTTTTGGATGGTGATAATCAAATGATAAATTTTGTTTCTTCAAGCCTCATTTTCTGTGTTGGTCATTCTGTTTGGGGCCAGCACATTCTTTTGTCACATGTGTTAATATCACTGTCTTAGGATCTGTCAAAATGAAGAATAACTTCCTTTTCTGTGCCAGAGCTGATTGATAGCCTTAATTGCAAAGATTCACACTTTTCTTGGCACTAAAATGCAGGAACTGAGTGCAGATCTCACAACGTTTTGTCCCTTCTCAGCTGCAGTGCCTGAACAGTGTTCTGATATAACCAGCACAGCTGTCCTTGGTGTGCTTGAACTCAAGTGCCTGTAGGATCTAGCCTCAGATCAGGTGCTGCTCCCTCTGTGACTGGGAGCCAATGCTAAAGAACCCCTAATCCAGAGTGAGGTCATCCTTCAGGAAATGAAGAAGGTCCTAAGACTTTTGAAGATAATCTTTCTTGAACTAGGTTGTAGACCGGGATAAAACTGACTCATGCCTTTCCCCAAGGTAAAAACTCCTTTGGCTTCTGACTGTAATGAGATCTTATCAGCCCTTTCTTCTAGTTTAGGAAAATTGTTGGCCATGTTTTTATTTAAAAAAAAAGATAGTTTGACAGATAGGAGACTGATGTCTATAAGAAGATATATCTGTATAAAACAAGAACATGAATACAACATCTGTTAAAGAAACATCAGCTGAAGTCTGAGCATCTTCATCCCAGGGAAGGTGTACAGATAGACCACCAGGAAGAATAGAGCCCAAGGTTGCATTCTTGGCTTGACAATTACAATCATAATTTATTTATTAACACTCCAGTCCCATAATAAAGAAGCGTGGATAACTGCTAGGTTATAAGAAGCTTAACTCACTCTGAAGGCTTCCTGATAATCTTCCTGTTCAAGCTTTAATTACTTCTGCTGGTTCTTTTAGGCTCATGGACACTCAAAAAGTCTGGCCTGTGACTATAGTTCAAGTAAAAGAGAAATCACAACTAAAAATATTTGATAAATTATTTCAATAAAATTAGTTTCCCTTGTACTAGTAAGAATTTTATATTTTTCTTTTAAAATTATTATTCTGGGAAGAGGTCCATAGGCTTCAAAGAACTGACAAAGGGATCCATGGCACTAAAAAGAATCCCTAAGGTAATGGAAGGTCTTTTGTACTTGATCCGCAGTTTCATTAATCTGTTTTCAGAAGCCTCGGTTCTCTCCTGCATGACCTCACCACCATGCCTCTTGGTTCATACCATATGTGTCGACATGTGCAATTGCCCATCTTCCTTTGCAATATCGAGTGAACACTGCTTTCGTTTGATACAGTAACAGTGCAGTTCATAACAGAAATGTTTTTCATATTTATTCCAACATTTACTGAACAAATCCTGTGTGTAGTTATTATGATAGCCAAAGAGGATGCTCGGTCAAAAAAGTCACTGTTCTTTATCGACTTAAAATGTGTGTGTGTGTGTGTGTGTGTGTGTATGTGTGCACGTGCGCACGTGAATGTATGTGTGTGAATGTGTGTGTATGCAATAACTTCTTGATTTATATTTCCCCTGCAGATCTTGGAGGCATCTGAGGTTTCATGGGGACTTTCCAGCATTCCAGACTGCTGCCCTGCAATGAAGCTCTGAGTCACAGTCTTTGGGTCTAAGGTACTGGCTACGATGTGGAACCCCAAGACAGCCAACCTGACTAACCTTCACTCTAAGCAGAAGCCCAAAATGCGTCTGGCCTGAAATCAGAGCAAGCCTTAGAAAAAGCCTTCTTTGTTAATGGAAAGAGAAGAAGAGAAAAGGGTTTCCACATTGCAACAGTCTTTCCACCATTCCAAAGAGCCCACCTTTCTTATAAACCAAGTTGTTCTATTTGGTGAGTCCCATTCTAGCTTCTTGCCAGAAATAGAGCATGACAATCGGGGAGAAAAAATAAAGACAAACCCTCGGAAAAACAGACCTGGAACTGTAATTCTCTCAAAGCAGTCCAGTAGGAGGATTATGTCTGAAAGCCAGCCCAGGCCCCCCGTGATCCCATCCCGCAGGCCCGGGTTCCGGGTGTGCTATATCTGTGGCCGAGAATTTGGGTCCCAATCCCTTGGCATTCACGAACCCCAGTGCCTGGAGAAGTGGCGTGTTGAAAACAGCAAGTTGCCCAAGCACCTGAGGAGGCCAGAACCTTCCAAACCACCTCCTCTCAACGGAAGTGGGTCTACAGTCTTCAGGCAGCGAATGAGGCAGCCTTCCAGAGTTCCCAGGCTCAGCTGCTGCCGTGTGAGTCCTGCGGCCGCACATTCTTGCCAGACCGGCTTCTTGTTCATCAGAGAGGCTGCAAGCAGAAGGTTGAGGGGCCCAGGGCACCGAGCCTGGACAGATCTGATGATCTTGCCAGTCTCAAGAAAGCTTCCAGTGGCATCACAACCCGACCGAGGACTGTCATCTGCTACATCTGTGGGAGGGAATTTGGTACCCTGTCCCTTCCTATCCATGAGCCCAAATGCCTGGAAAAGTGGAAAGTAGAAAATGACCGACTCCCCGGGGAGTTCCGCCAGCCACTCCCGCAGAAGCCTCAGCCTCTTCTCACTGGACAGCCCAACCACGCAGGGCCACATCAAGGCCAGCTCGTGCCCTGCCCAAACTGTAGTCAGACCTTTGCTCCCGACCGCCTTCCAGTACACCAGAGAAGTTGTAAAGCTCAACCTAGTGGGCCAAAAGCTCAGAATTTGACACTGGGGAGCAGAGGTGGCCTGAAAGAGTCCACTAGTTGCAAGTCTCAGAGCAACACAGCAGCACCCGCTGTGACGGAGAAGGTAATCTGCGGCACATGCTATGCACTGGGCAGGCCTGGGCACACATTCCACCTCCAGGGGAACGAGAGAAAAATGCCCCCGGCATCGGCTCCCTCATCCCCTAGGATGGTTTTCTTTCAGTGCCCATTTCTGCTTCAGTGAAACCTAAGTTGACCCCCTATTGAACTCCGGGGCTATATCTCCATCGGCACAGCAGATATAAAAACATCCTTGCCCAGTGGGTCCCTGGTCCTCTTTCATTCTGCTGCCTAAAAGAGAGATGGACTTCTTTCTTCTCTGAATCCCTCATACCAATAATCCTTGGGAGAGACTGTTATTTGAAAAATGAGTCAGTAATGCTGTGTCTACATTACAGAGATATCATTCCCATTCCAACTGCCAATATTTATTACTGGTTTATTTTAGTAGTCTACCTTAGGAATTCATTTTGGCAACACTGGGTGATGGTGAGTTTATCGTACTAAAATAGAATCTGTGTCAAAAACCCCAGATGACTTTAGCAGTAATTAAACACTGGAGCACTTGCAGAGCTAAACATGCTCTACAGTGCAGCGTGCTTGCTTTCAGTGCTTACATGGCTGTAGTCTATGGGGAATTAACTCCCACGCAGACCGAGAGTCAACTAGGTGTGTCATGGATCTGGGAAATACTCAGTTCCTGCTGCTGCTCTGTACCCCATGTTTGGGTCAGACACCAGGCTGTGACCTCTGATTTGGGCAGTTGTAAATAAGCATGACCCTAGGGCTCCCCAGCCTATATAGTGAAGTGTCACTGGATCTTGACCTGAAATTTCATCATCAACCAGGATTGGGGAAGGTTGCTTATGAGGGTGGCTACCTGCAAGATAAGGTGTGGTCCATGTGCTCCATTCTGCCATGAAGCCAGGGAAGTGGTTGTCCTGCCACGTGTCACACTTCACAGAACATCAAATCATGAGAAATAGGCGGTCAAGTTCTTTTCTCTATGACTTGCTGCTTGAAACGCCCCACCTGTAGGGGTTCTTTAAGTGAACTATTTTCAGGAAACTAAGGTAACCCAAGCTATTGTAAACAGTTAAACCAGACTGATTGGGGGTGGGAAGATGTCCTTTATTTTTAATCCAGTTGTTCTTCATTACTTTTTTATTTTTTTATTGCATTACTTGGGCAAATGTCGGGTACTTTTTCCAAACTTCCATGTTTAAAATGAAATGATCTTTCACTTGCTGGCTTAGAAGATTCCAAAACAATGATCCTAAAGCCGAAGAGTCAGACTAATGGGCATATTTTCCGATGAACTTGAAGAAAGAACAGCTAGTTTCTTTGCCGAATGAAAACCCAAACTCGTAAGTGTGGCATGGGCTTCAGGCTGGTCTCATAAACATGAACTGTTTTTCTCATCTTTTGGCTGTTGCTTTTCTTCCAAAACGTGTGGGGTCTGGATTCAGCGAGCAAAAGAATCCATGTCTAGAGCCACAAATCAAGAACTCCGGTTAGTGTTCTGACATTCAGCACTGTTTCCTGATTGTATGCATTTTCTTTAAATGTTCTCATTACAGAACTTGAGATAGGGAAGAGTGTGGTCAGAATGCTCATGCTTGTTGTTGTAACACAGACTTTTTGCTCCCAAGAGTGGAGCCAGCAGGCTGAGCATAGCATGTTCTCACTCAGTCACAACTGCTAAAAGAGGCTGGCCTGGGCGCCCAGCTTCACAGGAGGACACCTCCTGACTCACTGAGTCATCTGGAGAGGAGACTGTCAGGACAGGAGGCCAGTAATGGCTGTCAGTGACTTTCACATTTAGATCAGAGGGAGTCCGTCAAAACAAGGGCATCAAGAGGACACGACAGCTATGTCAGAGCACAGCCAACTCTGCTCCTAACCTGAAAAGGCACATGTCAGTGAGAAACTGGCACCCACCACTGTCAGATGTGCCTTGGCCTGTTTGGGGACCACACAGACTTTAGTGGAGGGCATAGTAAGGTCATCCAACCTAGGGTCCCTTCAGCTGCCAGATCTGGAGCAAGCTAGGATTCATTAAAATGGAGAAAACTCCTAGGCTTCCAAGAGGAATAAGACCTCTTGAACCAACAGACTTTATTCCTTCCCTTGAAAAGACATTTGCCACTGCGTTGCGCTTTCGGCAGAAAGCCTCTCCTGGGGAACGTAGTTTTCTGCTGTGGTTGTTATTGGACTCTGTCTATTGCTGTTTTTCTTTTCTTTGTATTATGTAAGATTTAGATAGTGCAGTGAATCGTTCATTTCCATAAAGAAAACGCCCTGTGCATTATTGGGTTTCAGAATTTCATCTGCCTGTGGCGGCCGACTTTTGGCTGACTGTGAGACACACGCATGGTTTTTTCAGTTCAGATGTTTGCTTCCTTTTTCCTTATGCCAGTTAGAACAATTTCCCCCTAGAATCCTTGATCTGAATTCATGTTAGAATCAGCGATCTTGCCCAGTGTTTTCAGGGGGCTCAATCTCATAGTGACTCAGGTGAGAAAAACATTTTCAGAATTATGACCACAGAACTTGGAAACAGTTCACTGCAGTTGGGCAACAATGACTGTTTCGCTGGCAGAGTGAGTTACCCTCCGCTCAGAGTGTTCCTCCTGCATAGACTGGCTCGGTTCTCTGATGACAAATGCTCCTGTTACCCTTCAGTCAAATCTAAACAAAGAAAATGCCGAGATCCCTAAGACAAACCCCCCAACCCAAGTCATCAATGTGCATTCTGCGCCAGCTCTGCTTTGCCTCTCACTACGGAATGGCTTTGAACTTGTCCCATTGCTTGTCATCCAAAATCTAAGACTGAATTCACTCTCTCTGATTTCACAGTGACATTGTGAAAGACACCAAGCAGTATGAAAGAGGAATGACATCCACAAAGCGGATTTTTATTTAAAAGGGTTTGCTCTGCTGTTATGTGGTGTCAGAGCAGCATCGCACTCCCTCTTTTCCCTCTAGAAGAAGGAAAGCCTGAGCAAGCACTATCCAATTTAGCAAGTTTTTAAAAGTCATGTTACTTGTGGATGAAATTTGATGCAGAATGTGGGAAACTAGAGATTATCAGTTTAAAGTTTAATTTGGAGCTTAATGTGGTCCTTTGATTTCTATTTTAGCAAGCAGTGTCCTAAGTGATGCTGGAAGTGCAAGAATGGAGGTCACCATTGACCTTTATTTTAATATGAGTGAACACATTTTAATATTTGCGAAAAAGTTTGCCCTTTTCCATAAGCTGATAGTATTTCAGTCTTTGATAAGGTCTTCCTGGCTAACTGAAACACAGATTGACAGTTAATTAAATATAACTACAACCCAGAATGAAGGCTTTGTTTGACTACCTTTTATTAGTTACATAATGCTTGGGGTTATTTTCTTCATATTTTGATGATAACATGTGAAACACGGTTTCTAAAAATCTGATACTACGTTATAAAATAGGTATTCTTTTTCTTCAGGGAAATCTGTCTTTTTCTTTTTTTAACAAAGGTTTGCCTCTCTGAATGTAGTTTAAGCTGTCCTTAGCATCCTAGAGGCCTGAGCTGCGATCCCATCAGACACATCTCTAGCATCGGCTGCTGCCATCTGGTGTTTTCTTTTAGAGTAATGCCTTCTACACTCAAAAATATTATTTGCTGCCTTTCTCTTTGTGTTACCTCCAAATATATTTGAGAATGTGCCCTTATAATACAAATTCCATTTATTTAGGACTACCGTTATGTGTTTGGTTTAATATCATCAGTGCTGTTCCATCGCTAAGTATCTCATTCTCCAAAGGCAAACCTCTTAGTTAGAAAGTCATAATCAGAGACTCAGAAAGACTCAGAAGGGCAGAGTGGATGGGCTCACATCGTGGAACATTGTTAAGGTGTCTGTGTGTGTGTGAGGTAAAGTGCTTGTGTTGTGTGCTTAATCACTCAGTAGTGTCCAACTCTTGGCGACCCCGTGGACTGTAGCCCGCCAGGTTCCTCTGTCCATGGAATTTTCCAGGCCAGAACACTGGAGTGGGTGCCAACTTCCCAACCCAGGTAAAAAGTGTTTGGAGCTTATTAGGAGGCCTGCAATACAGGGAGATAACCTGTACTGAATGCATCTATGGCCAGTACTTTATGTTCATGTCCTCATTTTAATCTTCATAATATTACTATGAGACAGATACTATCTCCCTACTTTCCAGGTAGAAAAACTGAGGTTAAGCACCTAACCTAGGGTCACACAGAGGATGTCAGAGCCAGATGTGTCTAACTCCAGAGACCCACACCTTTTTATGTCACTAAAGAGTGAAGCATACGTGTCATACAAAAAGGGTGGGGCTATGCTGCCAGGTTGAGTGTTAGTTAAGCAGGGTTAAGAGGACAAGTTTGTTCATTCAACAGATCATTCTTGTTAGGCATTCTTGAGCTTCCCTGGTGGCTCAGATGGTAAAGCATCTGCCTGCAATGTGAGAGACCTGGGTTTGATCCCTGGGTCGGGAAGATCCCCTGGAGAAGGAAATGGCAACCCACTACAGTATTCTTGCCTGGAAAATTCCAGGACAGAGGAGCCTGGCTACAGTGCATGGGGTTGCAAAGAACTGGACATGACTGAGTGGCTTCACTTACTTACTCTGGACTAAGTACTAAATGTAGAATCATTAAAAAGACACAGTTCTTGATCTCATGGAGTTTTTAGCCTTATGGAGGAAATGATATGAAATTTAAATAAAAATAAATATAAAATTTCAAGTTGTAATGTGACAGTGTCTAATGGTAGGAGGTGGACATTCAGGCTCTTGGTTAGAGAAAACCTCTGAGAGGAAGTGACATTTCAGCTGAGACATGGAAGGTGTGAAAACATTAGCCAAGAGGATGTCGGGGGAAGGGAAGTGCAGGAGGAGGAGACATTCTGTGTGAAGGCCTTGAGGTAAGAAAGATCTTAAAATGGAACTAAAAAGTCCACAAGTAGAGTCGAATGAAGGAAGGGGCAGGCACACATGGTAAAGCTGTGGAAACAGCACAGCTGCCCAGTGGACATAGGGACACCTGTGATTCGGCTGTTGCAGGAATCCGGGTGAAAGCAGATGAAAGCCTAGGCTAGGGTGTTGGTATCAGAGAGAGGATAAAAGGGACAGTGGGCAGAACCTGGTAATAGTTGGGATGTGGAGGAGTAAGGAAGAGGGTTGAGGATGACTCCCAGATTTCTAAATTGAGCAACTGTACCAGTTGTTTCACTTTCTAAGATAGGAAAACCTCGAGAAACAGATAGGCTGTTGTGATGAAGACCAATTGTTCCATTCTGGACATAACTGAGTTCACAACACTTGTGAGACACTTTAAGTAGGTCTGAAAGAAAGGTGAAAGTTCTATAGCGGGCGGGATTGGGTAAGCACAGAGCATGTGTAACCAGTGAGGGGTAAAAAGACAGTTTTATTTGTGATGAATGTATATGTCTTAAGTTATTAAACACAACTAACAGACATTGACAGAGGAAGATTTGAGCCAAGATAATATCTGAAGACAGTGCAAGCAGATGGAGATCTATTTATACTATATCTCTATCATTCATTGAAAGTCACCTTTGTTATGGTCATTTGTAACTATAAGACTTTATTATTTTCTTCCCAAATAAAAAATAAAATTTCTATGAGACTGGCAAAAAAAAAATGCTTGTGAGACATCTAACTAGGTAAGTCAGGCTGAATATATAAATTTGAATCTCAAAAGAGGAAGTGGGCTCAGATATATATTTGTGCATTGGAGAAGGCAATGGCACCCCACTCCAGTACTCTTACCTGGAATATCCCATGGATGGAGGAGCCTGGTGGGCTGCAGTCCATGGGGTTGCTAAGAGTCGGACACGACTGAGCAACTTCACTCTCACTTTTCACTTTCATGCATTGAAGAAGGCAATGGCAACCCACTCCAGTGTTCTTGCCTGGAGAATCTCAGGGACGGGGGAGCCTGGTGGGCTGCCGTCTGTGGGGTCGCACAGAGTTCGACACAACTGAAGTGACTTAGCAACAGCAGCAATATGTATTTAAAGTCATCAGAATGAGTGTAGGACTCGAAAAATCAATCCAGGACTAACCCTGAAGCATTGCAGTATTTAGGGGTTAGAGAAGAAGGAGCTGGAGAATGACTGATTGGAAATGCTGGATAAATTACTTGAGAGTATGGTGCCCTGAGCACTGTGACAGGAGAAAATGTGGAGAATAACGGTGTAGGGAACAGTACGCAATGCACAGAAGTAGGATGAAGGATGGAGCAGGTGAATGCCAGAAAATCTATTTGATTTGGCCATGTGGATTTAGTTTGACAAACTTGGAGGGAACACATTCAGTCATGATGGGGGCTGCAGAGTGTATGGGTGATATTGGATGTGTTTTGAGAAATTTGGCTTAGAGATCAGGAGAGAAATAATAGGTAGGCTAGAAATAGAGACTTTCAGTTAAGAGAGGCTCGCTTAAAAGATGGGAGCTTGTAGACTATATTTGATTATTTTGGATCAGGAGCCAGTAGAGAGAGGAAGGTTAAAAAAAAGCAGGAGAGGTGATAAGAGCAAGTGTAGAACCTGAAAGAGAAACGGGAACCAGGGCTGGGTTCCGTCCTGTGGAGTGGAGGGGTTTAGTGCCAGGGGATGTTTCTCTATTTCAGGAGTAGGTTGAATGCAAGTGAAGGCAAAGCTATAAGTATGTTAGCTTATATTTTCTCAGTGAAATACCAGGTAGGCTTATCAGGACTATCAGATGAGGAGGAGAGATGTGTGTAAAGAGAGAGAGAAAAGTGAATCTTAAGGGTCTTCTTAGTCCTTTGTCTGTTCATGCCTTCGGTTAAACTAAGTTTCTGAAATCAAGACTAAGGCTCCTAGAACCATTTGCCTCTGGTTCCTAACGCAAGAATGACTTGGAGCTCTTTGGAAGTGGCAGGAAAAAGCTCAGTGAGATCCTTCTGGTGGTTCCTACTCATGTATTCATCTTCAGGGGCCCTAGTTCACCTACTCAGACTCACCAGTGCTGATGTCATGAAAACTAGGCTCAACCTCACAAACCACCCCTTGATGATGCTGCCAGCTGGGCCACTAATATCCAGCTCCACATGCCATCTCTTCATCTTTTCTTGGTGCCAACCATGCCTGCATATCAGGGCAGAATTCTAGGATCCCACAGCTCTCAGGTGAACTAAGCGCAACTTTAAGGTAACAAGACCATTCTCTTTTGCCCTCATGGCTCTCGAAGCCAAGCCAAAGGACTCTTATGTGTGTATATGGCGTGTGTGAAATATGTGCTGAGGGTGAGAGTTACACATTTTAGAGCGACAGCATCATCAGTGAAATTGATATATAGCTTCCTGGCATAGAAATTTTAAAACAATACTCACCTATACAAATTATACTCTTAATATATTCATTTTTAAAATTTAATTTTATTTTTTATTATATTTATTTTTAATTGAAGGATAATTGCTTTACAGAATTGTTTTGGTTTCTGCCAAACATATTCATTTCTAAAAGTAAGCCTCAAATTATAATTATATATCATATATCCATAGAGAGAGAGACCATAATAGATATAGCTCCCTCTCTCAGAACCCAAAGATGAAAGCAACAATAGACGGTCCTGCTTGTTGCTCCAGTAGGTGCCTTTCTGCTCCAGTATGTGTCTTTCTGCTTCTCTGAAAAGAAAAATACTGATTGTAACCTCTGTGAAAGGAGAGGATACATATTACAAGTTCAAATATTATTTCAAGCCTAAAATTCACAGAACCACAATATGCTGTACTCTCAAGGAATTTATCTAGCTTAAATGATTTCACAAGCCTTCCTAGGCCTCCTCTCCATGTTACCCTCATCTCCCTTTTTCCAGTCCCAAACACACACATCCACATTTTCTAGTGATAGATGCTTAGGAAACCTTTATGTAATGACTGAACGGATATACATAGCTCTTAGAAATCCACATTCCAAGGTCAACAATTAAAATCTCTCCCCAGATTCTTAGAACTCCACCAAAAGCAGTGTGACACAACCTTGAAAAAGTTCCACTGAAATGGAGGCAATTGTCCTATGAATAGGCCCTCACTGCTAAATTTGAGGACAAGTGCAACTTTATGAAGAGGGAGATCATTGACAGAATTTGACATAAGGCTAATTCTTTTACTTTCCCTTTTTATTATGTAACTCATATCCTTCTTACATTCCATTGCCTCTTTCACATATTTACCTCTCTGAGGGTCTTATAGGCAGAGAAGCTTTATTGTTTAGTCACTAAGTCATGTCTGACTCTTTTGTGACCTCATGGACTATAGCCTGCCATGCTCTTCTTTCCATGGGGTTTCCCAGGCAAGAATTACTGGAATGGGTTGCCGTCTCCTTCTCCAGGGCATCTTTCCAACCTAGGTATCAAACCTGTGTCTCTTGCATTGGCAGGCAGATTCTTTACCACTAAGCTACCAGGGAAGCCCTATAGGGAAAAAGGTGAAGGTGAAGGTGAAGTCGCTCAGTCGTGTCCGACTCTTTGCGACCCCGTGGACTGTAACCTACTAGGCTTCTCCGTCCATGGGATTCTCCAGGCAAGAGTACTGGAGTGGATTGCCATTTCCTTCTCCAGAGGATCTTCCCGACCCAGGGATCGAACCCGGGTCTCCGCATTGGAGGCGGACGCTCTAACCTCTGAGCCACCAGGGAAAAAGAGGTCCTGCAAATTGAAGAAGGGTCTCAGTGATTTTCCAATAATCCTACTTCAAGCATCAACTCTGATGCATGATCCTGTCATTAAAAGTCCCTAAGCAGCTTTCACATCTACCTTTGTTTAAGCAGAGAAGGTAAAAACATAGAGAGATCACTTGTCTCAGACTAAAGCTTCAGGAAATCAGAAGTTGAGGGAACAGAGAGAGGAAAGGGAAAGACTGGAATCAAAAACTCTGATAAGAAAGGAGAAGACAATAAACAAATAACAAAATTGTTTCTTAAGGATAGAATCCTTTCTGTCTTATATCCAAGATGATATCTTTCTTCTTTTCATTGGAAAACAACTTTCCTGGGCCTTTCCCAGAGCTGGGGGCCCTCTAGTATACAAGCTATAGACAAAGCAGGCCCTGCTCCCATGTTTCAGGTCAGATAGTGCCCCTGCTGTCCTTTTCCTCTCTAGAAGCTGGAAAAACTCAGTGCCTGCCACAATTATTAGGTCTTTCCTGTCTTCCCCCATTGCTTCATTTTACCCTTGACCCGGAAGCTATCTGAATATGAAGGTCAGGCCTGGAGCCAAGCGGAAGAGCACAGGAACCACACACCAGGGCCACACCCATTTTCTTCAGGGAAAGTTGTTCTTACCAGAATTTGCCAAGAGGTTGAATCCATACCCAAAACACCTCACTTTCCAACCAATAGCTTTCCAAGGGATCAGGGGGAAAAAAAAAAAAAAAGCTTTTATCTCAAATGTGAAAAGAAAAAAGAAAAGGAAAAAACTTTAGCTAAGAAACTGTATTCCTTTCATAAACAGAAGCTTTCATTTGGATTTCATTCTTTGACTTCTATTTTTCAGCCTTTGTTATCTCAGGACTAGCAAGTAAATAACTAAAATGCCAAGCATATATTCAAAATACCAATAGTTTGTTTTTAAAAATCAGGTACATGAAAATCCTCTAATGTTAACAGCATTTCCAAATGATGGCCAAGTCTTTCTTATTGTTAAAAGGAGCAAAACAAATCCCCAGATCACATGTAGCAGACTCTTTAATAGTTGGCCAATAGACAGGCTGGATTGGAAAATTCCTTTACGTGGCATCCAGTGATTTCCAAACACAATTTAATTTCAAACAACGATCCTTCCAGATGTGACATTTGGGTAGAATTGTTTGAAAACACTAGAAGTAAACGTGAAGTACCAGTGGTTTTGAGACAATCAAACTGCAATTGTTGAGGTTTGAGACTGAACTACACAGTTACTCCTATATATTAAAATGCTATTGATACTTTTTCTGCATATGTAGGGCATGCCTGGGGGGAATGAAAACTCGATTGTGCACTTTCAAGCTCAGTCAGTTTGCTTGAAATTGCTTTAAATGGCCACAGGCAAAGTTCTGGCTTTGGGAACGGCTTTGGGTCACCTGGGTCTCCTTTCCCTTTCATCACTTTAAGCATCCCCTTCTACCCTTCACAGCCCCCATCCCTTGATGTTGTTGGGAGGGGGTTGGAAGGGGGTTGGGGAAATATGATAAAATTCTTCATAGAAAACTCTCATAGGACTATTTGCATTTTGAAAGAGGATCTGGGGAGAAAGCAGTTTAATCCAAAGGAAAGAGTTTTTGAGGTAGTCCAGAAAGCAGAAGTAGGAATTTTGTGGATTTCTCTCAAATCCCATGCAATGGCTGACTCCGTGAACCTATAAGGCAGAGGATGATAATTCAGCCGGCCACAGATGACCTCCCCCTTCATGTTTCTAGAAACTGCTGAAATCAAACAGATCTGGAATCAGATGACAAATGCACAGTGAAATCACATATCTATGAACAAATGATTTCTCCCTACCTCTGTTCCTCACAGCAAGAGATTCAGTTCAGTTCAGTCACTCAGTCATGTCTGACTCTTCGTGACCCCATAAACTGCAGCACGCCAGGCCTCCCTGTCTATCACCAGCTCCCAGACTCCACCCAAACCTATGTTCATTGACTCAGTGATGCCATCCAACCTCTCATCCTCTGTCATCTCCTTCTCCTCCTGCCCTCAATCTTTCCCAGCATCAGGGTCTTTTTAAATGAGTCAGCTCTCCACATCAGGTGACCAAAGTATTGGAATTTCAGCTTCAACATCAGTCCTTCCAATGAACACCCAGGACTGATCTCCTTTAGGATGGACTGGTTGGATCTCCTTGCAGTCCAAGGGACTCTCAAGAGTCTTCTTCAACACCACATTTCAAAAGCATCAATTCTTCAGTGCTCAACTTTCTTCATAGTCCGACTCTCAAATCTATACAGGACCGCTGGAAAAACCATAGCCTTGACTAGATGGACCTTTGTTGGCAAAGTAATGTCTCTGCTTTTGAATATGCCATCTAGGTTGGTCATAACTTTCCTTCCAAGGAGTAAGTGGCTTTTAATTTCATGGCTGTAATTACCATCTGCAGTGATTTTGGAGCCCAGAAAAATAAAGTCTGACGCTGTTTCCACTGTTTCCCCATCTATTTGCCATGAAGTGATGGGAATGGATGCCATGATCTTAGTTTTCTGAATGTTGAGCTTTAAGCCAACTTTTTCACTCTCCTCTTTCACTTTCATCAAGAAACTCTTTAAGTTCTTCTTCACTTTCTGCCATAAGGGTAGTGTCATCTGCATATCTGAGGTTATTGATATTTCTCCCAGAAATCTTGATTCCAGCTTGTGCTTCTTCCAGCCCAGGTTTTCTCATGATGTACTCTGCATATAAGTTAAATAAGCAGGGTGACAATATACAGCCTTGATAGACTCGTTTTCCTATTTGGAACCAGTCTGTTGTTCCATGTCCAGTTCTAACTGTTGCTTCCTGACCTGCATACAGATTTCTCAAGAGGCAGGTCAGGTGATCTGGTATTCCCATCTCTTTAAGAATATTCCACAGTTTATTGTGATCCACACAATCAAAGGGTTAAACATGAGAATACCTGCGAAGAGCCCGGGATCATGTCTGACAAACAACCACATGTCAATACGTCCCTATTTCCTTCAGTGGCAGTGCAGCCGCATGAAGACCTAACGTCTGGGTGAAAAGCAACTTTACCATTTACTAACAGCTCAGTACCTCAGTCTCCTGGTTTATACAATGGGAATACTGCATTTTATCCAGAGGATTATTGTGAGAAGTATGAAGATAAATCATCTTAAGTGCTTACTACAGGGACTGGCACTTTAGAAAGTGCCTCGTAATTGTTAGCTGCCTCTTGGTTGGACATTTTCAATATTGGAATATACACAAGGATTTCTTTCTATTTTATACTGGAGTATGGTTGCTTTCCCAGTGGCAGTAGTGGTAAAGAATCCACCTGCCAATGCAGGAGACACAAGAGTTGCGGATTCTATCCCTGGGATGGGACAATCCCCTGGAGGAGGGCGTGGCAACACACTCTAGTATTTTTGACTGGAGAATCCCGTGGACAGAGGAGCTTGGCAAGCTACGGTGCGTGGGGCCACAGAGCGTCAGACACTACTGAGCGATGGAGCCCTCAAGCAATCATAGTTGTTTAACAATATTGTGATAATTTCTGCTATACAGCAAAGGGAATCAGCTATGTGCATACACAACCCCCCCCTTCCTTGGATTTCCCTCCCCTTTAGTTCAGCACAGAACACTGAGAAGAGGTCCCTGCGCTGTGCAATCTGTCCTCAGTTACCTCTTTTATACATAGCAGTGCATATATGCCAGTCTCAGTCTCCCAATCCATCCCAGCCCCTCACCCCGCCTTGGTTGCCATACTTTTGTTCTCCATGTCTTCCACAAGAATTTCTAAGAGGTTTTGCTCTTTTTCCTCAAGTGTAGGGAAGAAAAACTCTCCCTCTGGTTTCCCCATCTGACCTTACTGCATGCTATGATATGTCTGTGCGCTCACCACAAACATTTCAATTATTTGGCCTAATAGAAGGGATAAGGAGTGTGGAAAATCGAAAACAGAAGCTATGGCCCAAATTCTTTATGTTCATTTTGTCAAGCAGAAAGAGGAACACTGTGAATGGAACGACACCCATTCAAAAGCTGCACAGTCACGAACAACTCCCTCAGGCCTTGGCAGGGTGGTCCCTGCTTTAGACAACCTGGGTTCCAGCTAGATGTGAGGGAAGCAAAAAATCCTCCAGCAAGTAAATGACTTGAGGGTTGTGCACAGTTACTGGGTGCTCTTGTGCTCTTGGACTCTCCTCCCTTCATAGAGGGGCTTCTTTTGCCTATGGATAGGTTTCTAGCCTCCTGTCAAGTTCTGTTCAAATTGCCTATGTGCTTATAATCAAAGAGAGTAGGGACATTTCAGTGTGACAATCACTAATATATTGCTGCCTACTTGTTTTCTAAAGTGCCTGCCCTACTTCTTAAATTCCAGAGCCAGAGGTTCATTCCTTTGACTCAAAGCACTGATTCCATAGGAAATCCCAGCTAAAATGCAAAGATCTTCTAGACAAGGAGCAACCCATGTCTAGCCACTGGCACATTCATGCAAATTAACTAAGTTTAGCTCATTTCTTAGAAATTAAATATAAGGCAAATACCTTTTGTTGAGATAAGTGGGGCACCCTGAATATTCACTGAAAGGACTGATGCTGAAGCTGAAGTTCCAATACTTTGGCCACCTGATGCAAAGAGCCGACTCATTGGAAAAGACTCTGATGCTGGGAAAGACTGAGGGCAGGAGGAGAGGGGGGCGACAGAGACTGAGATGGTTGGATGGCATCACCGACTCAATGGACATGGATTTGAGCAAGCTCCAGAGATGGTGAAGGACAGGGAAGCCTGGTGTGCTGCAGTCCATGGGTTCACAAAGAGTTGGACATGACTGAGTGACTGAACAAGAACAAAGTTGAAGAGAGAGTGGGAAAAATAGGCTGCTCGGTCACAAGCTCATATGCTTTCAGGGTTTGGCAGCTGCATGTAGGGCCATAGGGAGTGGTGGAGAGTATAGCATCCATGAGAGTAAGTCCCACCTAAGGATATTCACATTTGAAACTTCTAAGAGCATCATGCCAGTCAAGTAAAACATGAATGTCCATTGGCTGAAATTGTGCTGAGTCCATCAGTTTCAGTCTGAAATCCAGAATATGAAGCAGAGAGGAGGTAGTTCTCTGGTGTAGCCTGGGTGAGATGCTGTAAAGAAGACAGCTTGGTCACAAAAGACCCATGACATGACCCACAGAGTTGTGTAGTAGTTGAGTCCAGGGACCAGGCGCACAGGCCTCATGCCAGGGCTGAGGGCAACTCACGCCAGCTGCCAAACACCATCTGGGTCACCTGTGGGAGACTCCAGAACAGTGAGGCCTTTCTTGAGGCTCAGATATCTGGGAGCCAAAGCTTCTAAAATTTTTAAGGACCACACAGAAGTCCAGGATCCTAAAGAGGTTTCCCATCTGGAGAATAATCATCAGAACTAATCAGTGTGAGTTCAAACATATCAATGGGCAGAGAGGTCAAGAAGGCTTGCTCCACACAGCAAGTCCCTCTCTTCCCTTGTTTCTTGACTAATGTCAAGGGGAATGGGCTCTGTGCACCCCAGTTAGGGGTCTGTCAACCTGACTTACTGCCTCAGGCAAAGAGCTTAGGAAAAACACTAAAAATATTTCCCAAATAAAGGTGGTGAATTTAAGTACAATCATTCCCACCGTTAGGGCTAGTTCTGATTCTGTCCCTAGCACAGTGCCTGGCTCCTGGCCTGTAATCAGAGTGTTCTTCCTGAACAGCAGCATCTGGGCTACACTTGAACCACCTCCTGAGTTGAGGCCCTTTCCTCCCAGTGCATTTCCAGTTAGTGGCAGTCTCATCTGCTGACTGAGTCTCATCCGTGTTTTCAGCAGAGGTCTCTGGTTTCTTTCTGCTCACAGTGCAACTTCAATATCAATATTTAGAACAATTGCTTTATTGGCTTTCATGAAGTTGAAATGTCTGTGATTCAACCCAGATGTGTGCAGAAATGACCATACCGTGCTCATGACCAGTCACACTCCATCTGAGATACAAAGTGCACACCAACAGACAGGGCCGATTCCAGGCCACGTCCTGAGACAGGAGGGCAAGGATTGTCCTGTGTGTGCTTTCCCATGGTCACCATTTAAAATATTATATCTAATGATTTACATCATTACAGATTAATGATCACAACTAAGATGGTTTGAAAGTGTCTTAAGGTGGGGCACTTTTTCCTATTTGACTCAAAGGACAGTTTCCTTTTCAGGACATCTTCTACATTTCGATATGGCTGCTTTGGCCCAGCCCCACTAAAATAACCTCTCCAAAACCAGCAAGCCAGATACTTCAATGACAGCAAATAAATCCAGCTAATTGCAGCCTTCCAATGTGCAAATGTGGGAGGCTTCCTTTGTTCCTTGGTAGCAGGTAGATAATTATACCTGTGACCTTTTAGAGGCACAGGGTGGGAAAGCATTTGGGAGGCTGAATGTTAGACAATGATTTCTCAGTTGAGCCACAGTCAACAACATAGACCCCAAGGAATGGTTCAGCCCATGCATCCCCCAAACCAACTTTTTGGCTGTCACTTTTCAATACAAGATGGCTCATACCTTACAAGTCTCATCCAGTTATTTGTGAATTCATTTTTTGGTGAATGCAAGGAAGCCAGGGAAACAAGTCTGAATAAAATAAAACTATCAGGAAGAGCTATCTTATGTTATGGTAGAAACAGACTTGTGCTAAATCCTGTGTTCAGAATATTTTTCCAGGCCTTTGTAACTGAATTCTAGGATTTCAGTTAAGTTGCATCATGCAAGCATTTAACTAATATATTCAACTATAAATGATTGACAAAATAAGATACCATTATTGGAATAATGTAATTTAAGATAGTCAATATTTTCATTTTGCATTGTATATTGATTTTATTCTATGCAAAGCTGTATTCATTCCTAATGTTAATTTTAATGTCAATTACTAATTGGTTCTATTACTAAACTGTATTATATACAACATCTTAAATATCATCATCATCAGTCATTTCAGAAAGTAATTTGGACTCCACTTGATTTTTCCTTAGAACTGATTTTATTACCTAATCTCTGCCTAAGTTTTGACTCTGAAGTTGATATTTTTTATTGTTTCATTGTTATTATAAAAATGCACAAGTTCATTATAAAAATTCAAAAGTTATAAAAGTATAAAATTAGCATAAAAATTACCCACAATTTAGGTTGACCTTAGTGAATATCGTTCCAGACATCTCTCTATGTAAATAACATATTGACATGCATATTTTCATTGAAGTGAGATCATCTTATCAAAGTTATTATTGATGAAGATAATATATTTAATTTTACTTGAATTCAACAATAAGAGCCAAATGAAACTTCATTTGGCTGAAGTTCATTGCTGAACTTCAGAAAAATATTTCTTCACTAAAAGAGTGTTAGTTTTTAAAGGACCCACCAACATTAAAAAAACAAAGATAAATTATTAAAGGATTTGTTTTCAGTTTTCACTCCATATTTTAATGTTACACTGATTTAATTGACTGTTGGCCATGAAAGTCGGAGAATTTAGTATCACTAACATCCTTTCACCTCTCCCTCCCTCATCAATTTTTGTAAGGTATTTTTGTCAAGACATGTTGCTTTTCTATTCTCTTTTCGAACCATAATTTCTATAGTCATTTTACCTTAGTTCTGTGTTTAAATGGATTCACTGCCCGTCTTATGAATTCATATTTCTCCATATGGTTTCACAGTTTCAATATTTCTAAGTTTATTTTTGCTGTTTTGGTTTCATCTCTTGATTGCTTATATTTTATGAATTGATGTTTTTCAAAAGTGTCTGTGTAGTTTATTGACCAAACAGGGACATTTCAGAGAGTAAAAGAGGACACTGTTAATATTAGTCAAGACAACAGGTACATAAAGGACTGTTTTACACAAAGCAGAACTTAAGATCTTCCTAGAGCCAGAGGTGGTATATTTCACAAGTTCTTACAGGCTTCCACTCAGTACTTTTTGAGGCATTTAAATGGCACCAAATGATGCCTTGCACAAAGGAGCATCTATTTGAAAGGAAAAGTTTGGCTCTGACTAAAGGCCTGACAGTTCCCTTCATGGGACTAATGGATGAGCTTTAGGGAGTCCACCAGTCATTCTAAGTCATATCCATGGTCTCCGTGCATGTATGATTTCTGGGGAGACGGCCATTCCACCATTAGATTTTCAAAGGGGCTAATGGCTCCATATATGTTACTAATTGATATTTCACAACAAATCTCCCCAAAGTTACATCACTGGAGAACGTTCTCCTAACTTTCCTATAAATAACACCACACACCTATAATTTCACTTATTACTACTTAGTATTTATTGTGTGATTAATATAAGAAATGACCAAGTGTAGAGTGTTTCTGATCCTCTGTAAAACTGCTAGTAATAAATTTGTGTGTGTGCTGTGTGCTCAGTCATGTCCAACTCTTTGTGACCCCCTGGACTGTAGCCCGCCAGGCTCCTCTGTCCATGGAATTTCCCAGGCGAGAACACTAGAGTGGGTTGCCATTTCCTACCCCAAGGGGGTCTTCCCAACCCAGGGATCAAACCAGAATCGCTTGCATCTCCTGCATTGGCAGATGGATTCTTTACCACTCTGCCCCCTGGAAAGCCTCAATAATAATTTTTGCTGCAGTTTTTAATATCTCTTTCATTAAGGTTCATGCAATAGTATTTAATGTTAGGACTATTTTTTCCTTCTGACCAGTTATTATATGTCCTTTTATAAGCTCTATTAGCTATTTAGTTGTGTGGTTCACTGTGGTTTTCTTTCTGCCTGAACACTTAGGGAGGTCATTGAAAGCTATTTGAAATGATTTGAAATAGGTATTCTAGTCTAGGTTTTCTGAACTATGTCCATTCCTCTTCTATCAACACCTCTCAAGGTTATCCACTAAACCACTCTCTTTTCTAGATCCTTATTCTTTCCCTTTTGACTCAATCGTGATATTGCAAACTAAAAACAAATGGATGGATGACAGGTCATCTACACTGATCAGGAGGAAAGCTGCTAAATGTCCACTTCCCTTTGCATTGCATAGTCTTGGCTTAAAAGATGGAACATGAGGCATTCCTGACAAAGAAAAGACATTAACTAAAGAGAAAAAAAAATGCTGCATGGAAAATAGAATAATAATTCCAATGTGGCCAGCAAAATGATTAAAAACATATGAAAGTTAGTTGAAAGAAATATACACATATGAAAACTTCCCCTGAAGTGTTCAATTGCCTGTGGCTACATCCAACCTAAATAGACTTTCCCAGGACACTGAAACAAGAAGAACAAAATGCAATGAGCCCTAGTAAACTTGCTGTGCATTTATCAGCAGTTGCCCCCCAAAAAACAATTCACATCCGATTCATCGATTCAGATCGATTCAGAGATTAACTTTTTAAAAAATCGTGCCTTTTCCTCAAAATATGATCTGAGATGTTGACAGGAAAACTGTTAATCTAATCCTTTGCTCTGCAGAAAATTTAGACAGCTTGGCTTCCTCTTTGCCACACTCCCGCTTTCATTAACTTCCTAGAGTTGGCTGGCCCTGGCAGTACCCGTGTATACAAGCCCCTGGGCACACCTTCCCACACCCTTGCCTCGCTCAGCTATGCCAGTCACAGTAGCGCACTAGCCAAGAAGGGGCCTCTACTCCTTCCGCCTGTAATTTGGTCTCTTCTTCCTCTAGTCTTAATCCCTCACACATCGACTTCCGTCTGAAAACATAAAAAGGCTGAAAAGTAAAACCTTGGCAAATAGGGCAGTGGCAGTAACCACAAGCTGATTTTTCAGCTTTCTCTGAAATTTCAGACTGACAGTTGTGAAATTAATGAACAGTAAGAGGTTCTCTTATCTCCATTCAGACCCATGGGGATGGATTTTTCTCTTCAGCCGTGTGTCTGGGTTGCTTGCACTTCCCTGGAGCATGGCTTTAAGAGTAAAATGCTCAAAACCTAAGAATATGGAGTATGTTGCAAGTTCAACTGCAGTTCAACCGCAAAGATAGAGCATGGGGCAGGCTTTGGAAAATACAATACAGAACACCTTAGCCTTGTTATGGTATTAATTTTCTCCCACATCCCTGTAAGTTATTTTGTGCATGTCTTCTAGCCTCTATGTCTGCCTGTTTTCTTTTAATTTTTCTTTCCAGAAGAAATCTTAGGACAATGTACATGAATGTCTTTGTTTATGACCCATACCATTTATTTTGCTTACATGCTTGGTTAAGGTTCATACTTTACATATGTAATTTTAATAAATTCATTATTCTCAAAGGCAGAATAATAACTCTCATTTTAAAAGTTAAAAAACCTGCGTTTGTCTTTCAAGTAAACACATACAAATAGTAAGGAAGTTTTGGCTGTTTTTTCTGCTTTATTCTTTCTCTGAGGTCTTGAATTCCCCAAATATTTTTAAAGTCACTATTCAAGTATTAGGCTTTGCTACATGGCTAATAAGAGGGAAAGATAAAGAACTATTTTATTATTTTGATGAACATAGTATATTCACATAGGTCAGTATAGAAAGATAGAATAAAAATATTTTCCTCAAAAATGTGCTTTTTTAAAGACTCGGATCATCCAGGAAGTAACTCCACTGTCCATTTCACTTGGACTGTGTTCACTGCAGATTTACTCATCTCAAATCTGTTATTTCTGCTTGGGCATTCAGAAATATAAATGTGTTTCCTTCTGATGTTGATCTCGCCCTGTGCTTTTTCCACTGCAGGTGTAAACCCCCCAACAATCTTGTTAAAAGCAAGCTGATTCTAAAACATGCACACACTTTACCATATTTTATTTCCCCAATGGAGACCACACCACCAACTTAATTTGGTTCTGCTTTCATGCCACCCAGGGCTACTTGAGAAATACTGAAAAAGTCATTTAATTTCACCGAAATTTCTTGCAGCTCAGCTTAACTGGGCCTTTTCCATTATT
The DNA here is from genome assembly GCA_006408695.1 of Aepyceros melampus. NCBI lineage: Eukaryota > Metazoa > Chordata > Mammalia > Artiodactyla > Bovidae > Aepyceros > Aepyceros melampus. The sequence continues at coordinate 133,973 of SJXQ01000279.1, forward strand.
CAGTGAGTATTCTTCCCTAACTGAGTCACTATAACATTTCCCACAGTGCTTACTTAATCCCAGTATTTTTCACTATCCTATTTCCAAGGATTGGATTCTCTGAAGATTACTTTGCCTCATACTTAGAAGACTACATTCATTTTATATTAGCTCCACTAGTGCCTCTCTTCTCTACAATAACCTTTCTCTAAATCCATCTATTTTATTTTTCTTCCTCTTTCCCTTTCCCATTAACACACCCTTGATCCCATCCCACACCCTTGATCCCATCTCCTCCTACCTCCTCAGAAACTTTTTCTGTTGATTATCTCTTTTCTCGTAGGACCACAGTTTCTTGCTCTCCTCTCCAAATACTCCTATCCTAACAACAACAACAACAAAGCTGATCTTTAACTCTACTTCTTTCTCAAATATCCTTTCTGCAAACCTTTTGAACGTGTACGTCTCCTCTTCTTGACCTAATCTTTAACTCCTAACAGTTTAGTTTTTATTCTTTATCACCCCATTGGAATTAAATTATCAAAAGTCACTGGCTCATAACCTACTGGCCACCACATTTAACTGCCTTCCTCAACCACCCATTGCTTCCTGGAGCATTTGACAGACTCGATGATACCGACTTTCTGGAACCAGAAGCGTTTCCAGAATTGTGAATGGAGTCTTTTGTCTCCATGCCCTGTTTCTTTAACTTTGAACTTGAACCTTTATCTCTTTAGGCTTCAATTTCCCCTGCTCAACCTCCTTATTGTAGATATTCTCCCAGGAATTTTTCTCTACTTACTCTCTATATATTCCTCTTCTGGAATTTTTATGGTTTTAAACCTCTTCTCTGTGCAAATAGCTCTGAATCCCACTAATCCCGAAGTATAGGCTTCTGTTTCTTATTTTGGCTGGGCTTATTCGTGTTTACATTCCACTAATATGTCAGACTCAACAGTTCCAAGACAGAATCTCTCTTCTGTCCTTCCCCAACCTGTCTTTTCCAATTTCTCCTTTTCTGTACCCGACATCACCATCTTCCCTGTCATCTAGAATAAAACATTGCTGTTTTCTTGGACCTGTGATTTACTTGGGCTTCCCTGGTGGCTCAGCTGGTAAAGAATCCACCTGCAGTGCGAGGGACCTGGGTTCAAGCCCTGGGTTGGGAAGATCCCCTGGAGAAGCAAACAGGCTACCCACGCCAGTATTCTGGCCTGGAGAATTCCGTGGACTAATCCATGGGGTCACAAAGAGTCAGACATGACTGAGCAGCTCTCACTTCACGGAACAATGAACCTCAAGCTCTCACAGATATGCTGCCCTGTTAGTTCTTTCAGATACTTTACAGCTGCACAAACTTTCCTGAATTGAAGTGACAGGCTATTTCCCTGCCTCTCTGCTGCCTATCACTTACAAAACAAAATCCAGACCTTAGCATGGCATTCAAAGTTGCTCACAGCATGGCTGCAGCCTACTTGTTTGGTTCTAGTTCTCCGTGCTAGACTGAGGACAGGCAAACTGAATTATTCACTCTTCTCTGTAATCACCTCCAGATTTCTGTCCATGGGGCTTTGCTCATGCTGTCTTTGCTCAGCATCCAAAAGTGTTCTCCATCCTTTCCAGTCTTTTTTTTTTTTTTTTAACTTTTCTTTCTTTCTTTTTGGTTGCACTGGGTCCTTGTTGCTGCCCAGGCTTTCTCTAGTTGTGGCGAGCTGCAGGCTACTCTTTGCTGCAGGGTACAGGGTTCTTGTTGCTGGCCCTTTTCTTGTTGTGGAGCATAGGCTTTAGGCACACAGGCTCCACTGTTGCAGCATAAGAGCTCAGTAGTTGCAGCTCATGGGCTCCAGAGCACAGACTCAGCACTTGTGGCACGTGAGCCTCGCTGCTTCACAGCATGTGGAATCTTCCTGCACGAGAGATCAAACCTGTATCCCTTGCATTGGTAGGCAGACCCCTATACACTGTACCACTAGGGAAGCCCCTTCCCAGTCCTTATGATCTAAATTTTGCTCATTCTTCAAATGCTACCTCCTTAAAGCTTTTCCTGATCTTCACAACTGGAAGAAGATTTCCAACATTTCCAAACTCTGAGTTTAATACATTTTAATAATATAGTCATGCTATTTTCATTGGCTTAGTGTTTATATGAAAAAATTTCACTTCCTTTTACTTGTAATATGTTTGTGTCTTTGTTTATAAAATGTGTTTCTCATAAATAACATATAATTGAGTGTTGCTTTGTTTTATCTAGTCTGTCAACCCATGCCTTTTACCTGTGTTCTTTGGTCCATTTGTATTTACTCCAGTTATTGATATAGTATGTGTGTATGTATGTGTGTGTGTGTATATATATATATATATATATATATATATAAAATCTACCACTTTGGAGTTTTAATCATATTTATTCTTCCTGCCTTTTTTCTTTCCTTCTTTATTTTTATTTTTAGATCCTCTGTTCCTCTCTTCCTATCTTTGTTTGGGTCACGGTTAACCCATCAGTCCTTAGAAAAAAATATTCTCCCTTCTCATTGATTTCTTTTACTTATGCCTCTAAGCATGATTTTGTACTTTAGTGGTTATTAAATCCCATGGGTGGAGGAGCCTGGTAGGCTGCAGTCCATGGGGTAATGAAGAGTCAGACATGACTGAGCGACGTCACTTTCACTTTTCACTTTCATGCATTGGAGAAGGAAATGGCAACCCACTCCAGTGTTCTTGCCTGGAGAATCCCAGGGATGGGGGAGTCTGGTGGGCTGCCGTCTATGGGATTGCACAGAGTTGGACATGACTGAAGCGACTTAGCAGCAGCAGCAGCAGCACAGACACTAAAACATGCATCTTTAGCACATCACATTCTATGTTTAAAAATTTAAGAAAAATATCTAAGAATTCTATGACAATCTATTTCCAATTTTAGTCCCTATAATTTGTGTTCTTGTTTACTCTGACTTTATACAAAAGAGAATATAAATTTCATATTCTTTTATTATTTTTCTTTAAAGAGGCCATGGTCCAAAGCAATTTTGTCGTATATATGTACAAAAATACACATACATATGTGTCACATATATGTCTTTTGTGATATATCTGTAGAGTATGCTGCTTTTATCTGGGATTAGTACATGGCCTAATTCTCTAGCTTTACCATCACAGTTAGGCAGGCCCGATGTTCCTGAATTGGTGAGGGTTTCTCTCAATGCTCCTGCCTCTCTCCGGTGTTGGACTGGCACCCCATTGCTAGGTGTAAGACCCAGTGGGTGGGAAAGTTAATATGGATGGTACCCGGATGCTGCACATCAGAAGAGTTCATACAGCTGTCCTGCCCTTATTTCTGTGCAGATGACTGTTGTTTCTAATTCCTGTAAGATTGGAGTGTGGGAGGTTTTGTTTTGTTTCTGCTGATTCACCCTTAAATTGAGTCAGTGTTTTTTGGTTAATTAATTTACCTTGCAACTTTGAGTATCCAATGGCTCAAAAATTTCTGATTTGTTCTCATTGTTGAGGTGGGAGAAGTGTTTCTTGTAATGTTCTATATCCTAGACAGAAGCAGAAACTCCCTATTGGGTTACATACATAAACCTTCCTTAGATTTGGTTCTTCGAGAAACAAAGGTTAAGAGGGCAGGTGATCCCAGGAACCTCAGTCAAGTAGTGAAAGAAGAAACAGGGAAGAGAAGGAAGTGTGTTAATGAGTAACTGTGGTGCAATCCCACTGAGGACTTCTGGAGGAAACAGCCTAAGTGAGCAAGCTGGGTCTTTATACCAACTCCCATCTGTACTTGATTAGTTGTCCTGTCTCTAGTTGAAGTCTATGCCAGATCAAAACAGGCAGAGAATCACAGGTGTAGCATAAGCATTTTACATGAAGGAATGAGAGAGAGGCTACAACAGTGTAGTCTCTGTGTGCCTGTAGGGACATTTATTACTTTATTTCTCAGGCATATTGATGTACTGAGAAGACGATTCATACCTGAGTTATCTTTGTATTCTCCCAGCACGGAGAATTAATTGTCAGAAGACAATCAATCAGTATTTATTAAATGAGAAAATACCTTTTATAAAGTACCAATATGTAAAATTCTGGCTAGTTCTTCATTTCCTATTCTCCTCCCAAAGCAACATCCTCACCCCCATCTCAATCACTCAGACAATGTATTTTTACCTCAACTGCTAAAAAGGTTAATCTCACCAAAATGTTTAGATTTTTTAAAATTTATTGATTTTTCTAGCTAATTTAAATGTAGTATAATGTAAAGGTATAACTTCAAAACCTGCTAACAGGCATTTTGTATTACTTGCAGCCAACAATGATAAGACGTCCACCAACAGTTGTTTGCTACATTTGTGGTCGTGAATATGAACAAAATCAATTGCCATTCATGAGCCACAATGTCTGAAAAAATGGCACAATGAAAACAACTTGCTGCCTAAAGAGCTAAGGAGACCAGAACCAAAGAAACCAGAAGTCAGGACCATTACTGGTAAGTTTTTGGAAAACAAAAGACTTGATTGTATAAGGGAAGACTTTTCTCTCTAAACTTAAAAGAGCAGAGGTATTCTTTTATTACTTGCTCAAGCAACTGACATCAGCAACATTTACTGTCTTGGCCACAAAACAGTGGCCAATAGAAAAAACAGTTCCGAAATGCCTGACCAAAGGGTTGTTTTCAGATGCTGAGACACAGATGCTATATCCTGGCAAACTGTGCAAGGAGAGGGACTCACTGAAAATTGCTGTATTTCCCAAAAGTTACATTCATATGTTATCAAACACAATACTGTAAAAATGTGAAGCTTAACCTCTGGGGACATCTAGAAACATGCTTTCAAATATGAATGTGTCTTAGTGTTTAAAGAGCAGGGGTTCCAAAGTGAAATTCTTACAAGGTCCACTGGTCAGATTCCACAATTGAGTACATTTGTCCACGTGTAGAAAAGGGGAAAGTGGGAACCATGGGGAACTGAGCGCGCTGCCTCTCTCCAAAGGAGACGGCTGCTACCCAGTTCCACCTGGTGTTATTCTTAAGAAACATAGCCTTAACTTCACTGTGATGTATCTTTCAATAATACAAAAGAAATTGGGAATCTTGACTTCTATATGAAATGTCCAGATTTTTAAAATTTTGCAGTGAATACTTTGTAAAGCACTGCACAGGCCATATGAAACCTGAACTTTAAACTGTCGTGTGGGGCCTCATTACAGAGCCTTATACTTACTCATTCAGGGTGAGAATGAAGTAGTTCAGAGAATTTGCCATGCCAGCTCAGACTTAGTCATCGTCTACCATTGTCATTTTATCAGTTGATCCCATGATTCCTCTCAAAGGAAAACCATTCTTGTTTTTAAGAGAACTATCATTCAGTTATTTGATTCTCTTTATTAAGAGAATCATAGATTTACATATCCAGAAGGTACCTTGGAAGCCATTTAGTATCAATTATCTCAGAGCACTCTTGTTAGACATGTGACCCAAAGAGAGTTTTCTAGTAGCCCACAGAGTGGAATCTAGATTGTCATGATAAAGTTCTAGGCTACCAGAACTCAGCTACTTAAAGTCCTTGCCAAAAGGAGAACTCTGCATGCAGGTGGGAAGAGAGCCAAGATGAAAATATCCATCTATTGAAATTAGAGCATTTGCTCACAAAGAGATTGTTTACCTCTTTAAGACTCTCTTCCCATCTTTTCTCAACTGATAAAAAATCTATTTCCTTTACTCCTGATCTCTATCACTTTCTCTGCTTAAGCAAAGTTATCACAATTATAGAACAGAAGAGAAACTACTGGTGTGAAAGCCCTGGTGGGGGTGGGGGGCTGGTTCACCAATCTCTTGATTGGCTACAGATGGAAAAGCCAGGTCCTATAATTGCACTTTCTGCAATTTTCCTCTTGGCTCCATGTTACTGTTCTTTCTGAGGGTGCCCTTCCTCTCTGGATGAAGAGAATTCCCACTACAAAGTAAAGGCACTAAAACTTTTAGAAATGTAATGACTCATCTTCAGCTCTCCATGAATACTTGGGAACTTTTGAGCCCATATTAAAGCTCATGAGTAAGGAGAAAGTCAGTACCATTCTTTTTTTAACTGGTTTAAAGCACTCAAAATATACATTCATATCCTGCATATGTAGTGACACTTCCTTTATCCAAGGGAGAAATATTAGATGGTCCTGTTGTGCTAGAGTTTAATTTCCCATGGAGGATAAAAAGAAAAAGAACATTAGTAGACTTGTTAAAGAATCTAGCATTGGCTACATTTGTATGAACCACTAGATAGAAAAATCATATAAGAACTGCCTGGGCTTTAGTGAAAAAAATATATGCTGTGAAAATAATTTTTTAAAAGCTATGTGATATATTTTTGAGTGCCTGGCTACATTTGAGGGGGTGCTTTTTGGGGGAAATTCAAGACATAGTCAATTTAGTGTACCAAAGCCATTCTATTTAAATAAGTTTTATTAAAGTTAAATCCACACTGTTTCTCTAAAATAAACCCGTATGCCCTTTTTCCTATGCTCTGTCAATGGAGATTATACATCTCTCAGCTGTCTTTGTTGCTTTCTTAAGGACACTTCTTTTTGTCAGCTTAACTATCCTGTTTGCATTCTTCACTTTAATTACTTAAAGAATCTCTGAGTTTATGGCCATAAAGAGATGATAAATTTTTAGGATATAGTTTGTCTTAAATTCACTCTCAACTGTCAGTTGTGGCCTCTAAAATCATTCTGAAAGATTACAGAAGAGGAAAATAGAGACATGTTTTTTTCTTTTGAAAGCTTATGGAGTCAACTGAAAGAAAGCCAAAAGTTATATTTGCAAGATAATAATGTGTAAACAAAGATGTTAATAATTACTGAAGAATGCATATCACAACACATAAAACAATGTCTTCCCCTTTTTAAAATTCAAGGACTGAAAAACCTCTGATTCAGAGCTAACAGTTCTCAGCCCTTAAAACACTGAGCAGCACTTTTTTTTTTTTTTTTTTGGCAAAAGTAATATAATTTGTTTAAAAGCCTCAGTCAACAGGTATTTCCTGAAAATACTTTCCATAAAAAGTAGAGTATGGTTCTCCAGAATGAAAACTGATCCATTTTCCCATTTTCTTTTTCTTTTCTTTCTTTGTTCTTTTTTTTTTTTTTTTCGCCCTCTGTTTTTCTTTAACTTTTCAGCCAAGGGTTTCTATGATCTCGATGCCTTAAACGAAGCTGCTTGGACAAGCGCCCAGAGCCAGTTGGTTCCCTGTAATATTTGTGGGCGTACCTTCCTGCCAGACAGACTGATTGTTCACCAACGATCCTGTAAACCAAAAGTCGCCAAGTAAAGCCCTTTCTCCCTACGAAAGAGTTACAGGCATTAAATCCCTGGGAAAGAGTTGGGTTATGGTGGGAAGGAGGAAAAGTGGGGGTGGAGCTGGGGAAGAATGGAATGACCAAAGGCCATGAGCACGGGGCGCCCAGCTCAGAGCTCCGGCGGCCTGCCTTGACCGCTGTGCCACCGCTTCTAACAAGCAGCTGCGTGCGTGCGCCTGGACACGCCGCGGGCCTCGCAGGAGGCTCGGACGGAATGACACGTGGCCGCGCCTCTTCAGAGCTGGCATTTTTATCTCCAGGAAATCTCCGAGCCAGCTGTGGCCATTTTTTTCATCTGGTCTGTTTTCCCCGAACGAGACTCTGAACCTCACCGCTTAGGACTATTATTTTAGTGGTGGGTGACTTCAGGCAACTTCAGTCCCGAGAAAAACTGGCTTCCCTCCCATCCCTGTGCTTTCTGAAATAACGTGCCCCTCCCTGGTTTTTCTGATCCAGGGAAATGTTTTTAATCGACTCAGTGACTGGAATTCTTCTCTGTACAAAATTGTTCAACAGGAGAGATATATCAAATAAGCGCTAAGGGCTTAAAACACTAGAACCATATAATACTCTTACTCCCTCGGTGAGAAATGCTACAAGGAAAATTCAGGATCAACACCTTTGGGAGATCGCTGGGTGTGATTCATCACCTTGTGGAAACCGGCTCCCTCCACCTAGCGAAGAAGTCCAGCAAGAGTTCCTTTCCTCTGCCCTCCTCGGGCCTCATAGGTGCTTTATTGTTGAGGTCTAAAAGCCTGCCAGCAAGTTCTGTGCCTCTCCACCCAGGGTCCATGCACAGAAAGTGGCTTGTGCAGCTGCTCTGGATTTGAGTCCTTGAATGTGTATTTAGAGAGGCGGGGCTCTCCTGGGAGGAGGCCAGTGCCAGGGAGGGGCTCTGCCCAGGAAATTCTGCTCCCCCAGGCAGCGCTGCTTTGCCTGGACTCCCAGCAGTTTTGCTTGATTTCTTTGTTCATTTAAAGGCTGAATTTCAGGGCCATTCCGGATCCACCAGGATCCTGCAACTCTTGCATTCATAACCTTACACAGCACAGTGAATTCCAAATTACACAAGCAAATTTATTTGACCTAATAATTTGGTACACATCTGCCTATTGTAAAAGGCTAGGTTAGGAAAATTGTGCTAATTATTCTGTTTTTCCTGCCTGTTCTAAAGGAAGCAAGAGATAAACTTTTTTTTTAAGTCTTCAGCGTCTGCCTCCAATGCGGGAGACCCGGGTTCGATCCCTGGGTCGGGAAGATCCCCTGGAGAAGGAAATGGCAACCCACTCCAGTATTCTTGCTTGGAGAATCTCATGGACTGAGGAGCCTGGTGGGCTGCAGTCCATGGGGTCACAAAGAGTCGGACACGACTGAGTGACTTTACTTACTTACTTACTTACTTAGATATCCCCCCAAAGATTAGCATCTTGTAAAAGAGACTCTTCCATGACTTGCAGTTGATGCTTTAGTTCTTTTATTTTGTTAACAAAAATGACAATAACATCTAATACGTAGAGCATGTACCATGGATCAGGCAATAGGTCCAGTGCTTTCTGTATATCACTTTATATAAATCTCACAGCAACCCTTCAAGTAGATATAATCCTTATTTTACACATGAGAAAACTGATACTTAGACTAAAATAGCCAACTCAAGGTCACACTGAACTTGAGTTAAGGGTTGGAGTCAGGAAGCAGACTCGAGACTGCTAGACTTCCAAACCCAAAATCTTATCCATTGCCATTTGTGTGCCACATGCCACCATTAATAAGATTAACTTTTCCAACACGAATGATGGAGAAAGTTTTGTATAATGTTTAGGAACTTAAGGGAATTAGGATGTTTGCAGTTCAGCTGCTAGTCTGGATTTATCTTAAACTGAGGCGAAAACAGTTTGCAGAATTCAGAGTACAGTTTGAATTGCATTGTATTCCAAAAGCCACTTCTGCATTCTGCTAATAACGTTCAGAAGTCAGATAGCAAGGGAAATAAAGGCAGAGTTCTGGCCTCAACTTTAAAATGAGTGGCCATTGGGGTCATAAAGATTCTTAGGCCCTTTGCTTTCAAAGCTTGAGAAAAACAAAACTACCTTATCTGTAGGAATTATTAAATCTGAGTTCTGAAGTGGTTGAAAGAAATGAGGTCTTATAGGAAGCACTGCTCCCACAAGGAAAAGCTTGAGGAACATTAAAGTGCTGACCGAGGGGTTTCCACCTGCTCCACCTCAGCTGGCCTGCAAATGTTGCAGGGTATCAAATGTGGAGAAAGTTGACATCAATCCAAGGGTTTCCGTCTTTCACCAAGTCACATCATTGAAGTCTCACCATCAACAGGAAAGAGTTCACCTGCGCTTTGCCATCTGCCGTCCCCTCAACTCATGCACACCTGTGCAGATACTTGCATTCAAAGAGAAATGATCTCTTTGACAATGGTTGGCACATCCGTGAGCTGTGAATCTGAACCTTGAAATGGTTCCCATAGACAGTCTCCTTGCTGATGAAGAGCAGATACTAGATGAAGGTCCTTGGAGCTCTTACACTGGCTCAGGCAGTTATTGGTCTGGGATGCTGGGATGTGGTGGTATTCCGGGCATCAGTAACAATACAGTTCCCTTTCAGCTCTGGCAACTGGTGTGGCACAATCTCTAACTGAATTCCCCTCTAGTTGAGATTATGGGAAGAATTCCAAGATTTCTTGATGCTCACCTGCACATTGAACCCACATTAGTGTTGCAGGGCATGTATTATCAGAAGGGAACCCTGGAGATGGAACAAGCCTGTCCTAATAAGGGGTTTGGAGGGGGCGATGATCCTCCGGTGAGTAAACATGGAGATCTGTTAGAGCTCCACTGTGGGACCTCCTCTTCAGGCAACCTTGGAAGTATTTCCCAGTGGGGTCCCAGTATCTCCAAGGAAGCCCCCAGATGACACCAGATGACATCAGCCTGGGGGATATTGGCCTGAGTCTCAGAAAAAGAAGCTGTGACCGACAGGCAGAGCCATTTGTGAATAGGGAAGAGAAAGAGGGCAAATATCCAAAGTCTTCCTTCTCCTAAAAACCTGAAAACAGCGCTTGGTTTCTCTGAACTTCTCCGCTTCTGACATTAGCCGTGTTTCTTCTTTACACCATATAAACCAACTCAATGGCTTTAATCCCTTACCAGGCCAGGACAGGAAGTTCAGCCCTTTCCTTCCTCAACCCTGAGGGGGCCCTTCCCTTGCTCTGGCGATGGTCCACCCTCCTTTATCATTTATTACTTCCCTCCTGACTCTCTGTCTGGCCCACATGAGAGGCCGTGCCTGTTTCTGCTGGCCCTGCCCGCTCTCTGTGAGCACTGTGGCCAGAGATGGAAATGAGGTTTTCCTGCACTTGGAAGAAACAGCACACATGAGGAGCAGTTGAGGTTCCAGCGGGGGTCAAACTGGGTAGAGAGAATTACATCAGGAAAAGCACTGCTAATTTAGCATAGGATGGTACAGTTTTACGCTTAGTTATTTTAAATTTTTATTATGAAAATATTCAATAAGTAACACTTGCAGGGAAAAGTATAATGAAGTCTTCTATCCTCCACACCCAGGTAAACTTAGTTGAAAACCTGCTAAGATTGAATCCAAATGGTCTATGTTTCAACTACTGTTCTTTTGAATATGTGATGGGGAGAGGTGCTAGGAACACAAGATTCCAGAGTGCCTCTGATGCCTTTTAATTCTACTTCTGGAAATATGAGATTAAACCCACATGGCTATAAAGCAACTACAGGGAAAAAGTGAAACCTGGCCTAGACATCATGAGGAGGTCCCGTCATTGATTCACACTGATCAGCTATAGACCAATGTTTTTCAGTTCAGCAAAGTAATGGCCCCAAAGATGTTGGCCCCTAGTCCTCCAAACTTACAAATATATTACCTTACATGCTTTGTTAACTTTGCAGATGTAGTTAAGGTTATGCACCTCGTCATGGGGAGAGTATCTCGGATTAACTGGATGGGCCCAATATTATCATGTCATTAATAGCAGGATAAGAAAGAAAGAGGATAAGAGATGACAGCATAAGAAGCATCCCACACCCTGTGGCTTGTTCTGAGATGTGGGGAGCTATGTGTAGCGACCAGAGAGAAGCTTCTCCAAGTTAAGGGTGGCCCCAGCAGGCAGCCAGCAAAGAAATGGAACCTCCGTCCTATAACCACAGGAATTGGATTCTGCCAACAACCTGAATGAGCAAGGGAACACTTTCTCCTCTGGAGCCTTCAGCAAGAAACACAGCCCCACCAACAATGTGTTTTTATCTGGTGAGTCCAGGGTTGAACGTCTGATCTACAAAAATGTAAGAAAATAAATGTGTGCGGCTGAATACATGAAGTCTGTGATCTATGATGGCAGCAACAGACAGCTAATAGAAACATCTAAAGGGAGACTTCAGGGATACTGTGCATTTGGTTCCAGACCACCACAATAAAGTGACTCTCATAATAAAGCACATTATAGAAATTTTTTGGTTTTTTCATGCATAGAAAAATTTGTTTACATTGTAGTCTATAAGTATACAGTAGTAGTAGGTCTAAAAAAGCAATGTACATATTTGGTATTTTTAAAATACTCAAATGCCAAAACAATTACAATAAAAGCATCAAAGATCATTGGCCACAGATCACTATAACAAGTATAATAATAATTTTTAAAAGCTTGAAATATTGCAAAAATTACCAAAACGGGACACAGAGACACAAAGTGAGCGAACGCTATTGGAAAGATGGCAACAATAGCCTTGCTTGACACAGGGTTGACACAAGCTCTTAACTTGCAAAACAAAACAAAAATGCAATATCTGAGAAGTAAAATAGGCAAAGCACACTAAAACAAGGCGTTCCTGTATGTGAATTAAAAGGCCAAACCTCCTATTGAGAAGTAGAGTCCTTAAATTCACACAGGACACTGGCCATCTCCACTACTTGCATTAGCAAGAGGGCACTGTAACCAAAGCCAGTAGGGTCAGAGAGCCCAACAAAAACTGGCTCCAAGATTTGTCACTCCTGAAATACACAGCTATTTCACAACATGCTCAAAATCTGCATGCCAATTTTTAATGTTCTGTTAATATTTTAAATCATAAAAGTGACTCTGGTATATGTACACACTTGTTCAAAAATATAATAAATGGACAAATGCAGTTGAATTATTTGGCAATTACTTTTCATGCCAATGACCCTATGACCTCGTCCTTTCCATGAACATGAAAAGAAAATAATTGTATAATCTGAAATGATAGAAGTTCATAGCTATGGGAATCTCTAAATAAGGTACTAACTGAAGAACAGTCAAAATGTTCGAATGCTAAAAGTGCAGGTATGGCTTAAATCTCAACATTCTCTTATGATCTTTGTTGGGACTTTCCTGAGGGTCCATGAGCAGATCTTAAGCGCAGGCTGAACTGTCAAAGAAATGTGCTCAAAGTACCTGATTCGAGGACCGGCATTCAGCCAAATTGTCAAGCAAGATGTTTGCCGTAAGTGCCTTCATGTCCTGTCTTGGAACATCTTGAACTCTTTCCTCCTAATCCTTTCAAGTTTTCTCCTGGATCTTGCTGTCTAATCTTCAGCCGTGATTGCCGAGACTTCTGTTTCTGTTAGAGACTAAAAACCCAGGTGCTCCACCCTCCAGATACCCCTCCATTTCTCCCAGTCTGCCCTTCCACATTCCTCTCCCGTATCCCCTTGTTGACTTTTCACCAGCTATTTCACTGGAAAGAAACTTGAGAAAGTCATCCACACTAAGGGATTCACGGAGGCTGATGGCTTAATGTGCTATCTCCTCCAGATGACATGGTTACTTTAAAAGACGTTTCCTAGAAGCATGTCTTTATCCAAAGTAATGAAATCCATGTGGTGGAATTTTAGACAAAATGTTGGAATGGAAGTCAAAAGGGCATGGGGGTTGGGTGGGCTGCTCCTTGACCCATAATGACCCTTCCCAACCACACAGACCTCTGTTAACTCCACACCTGAGTAGAGGCACCTCTAATTAGATTTCTGCTTATAGCTGGCATTAAGGTAGGCTAAGTGCTCTAACAAACAGACCAAAATATTCTAACAGCTGTAATAAGATAAGTTTATTTCTTGCTTTAAAAAGAGCCCTGGGCAAGTGAGCAGCTTAGTGGGGTGTCCCTCCTTCATGACATCATTCAGGATCCCAGGCTGATGAAATCTCTGCCCTTTCAACATGTGACATACAAGTTGCAGTGGGAGGTCCTCTCTTTTCAGCTCAGCCATGGCGAGAAAGGGGCTTCCCAGATGGTGCAGAACCTGCCTACCAATGCAGGAGACGTAAGAGACCCTAGTTCGATCCCTGGTAGGGAAGATCCCCTGGAGGAGGACATGGCAATTCACTCCATTATTCTTGCCCAGAGAGTTCCAGGGACAGAGGAGCCTGGCAGGTCTGTAGGGTTGCAAAGAGTTGGCATGAGTAAAGCGACTTAACCTACAAGCACGCCCATGAGGAGAAAAAGCAAGGAGTTACCCAATCAGCCTGGAAGAAATCCTCGTCATCTGAATCTCAGCCACATGGCTGCATCTAAGTGCGAGGAGGTCTGGACACTGTGTTCTCACTGCACAGCAGGAGGAAGAGTGAGCAGGGACTGGGGGGGAGTAATTAGGAGTTTCTGTCATGAGCTCAAGCATAAATCTCTTTCTGGCTTCTTGTTAGGGAACCACATTCCCTCTTGTGGGAAACTGACAGTATTTGGGCTGAAATTGTGGGACAAGAAGTTGTTCTTACCATCAAGGCAGACAAGGTTGGTAAATAAGGCCAAAAAAAAAGATAAAACTTAAAACATTATAGCCATTTTCACAGACCAGAAATAGCAGCATCATTTACTATTTGAAGAAAAGATTATTCTTTTTTTAATATTTGAGGAAACAATTTAAAAGGCATTCTTGATATGAAAAGATTAGTCTCATATGGGTAATTGGGGCAAAGAAAATTTTGTTAAAGAATGTGAATGGCCCTTTTTACAGTGGACAGAGCTCAAACTTGAAGTATTATTGAGTACACTGATTTTTCATTCTCCTTGACAAAAAGAAAAAAATTGGAATTTTGGGCTCAGAACTAGGTTGAGAGGAACTCCCACCTGTTGGGCGTTCTGAACCATAGCAACACCTCTGCCAGACAGCAGGTAGAAGTCACCCTACATGAAGACAAGGCTGGTGGACTTAGGTGCAGTGATCACTGCTGCTGATTTGAAATGTCCCTTTCCTGCACTCCAATTCTGTATGTTATCTTGAAGCCTTCACTTTGTCTCACCTCAGCTGTGCTGGGGTGCTGGGTAGAGTTGTGAAGTGAAAGAGGAGTCAGTGTCTACACATGGACAACTGTGAAGCTTCAAGGAGCACGCAGGGAGCAGTAAGGAGCCACAGATGGCAAGCAACAGCCAAGACAGGTGTGTAGTCTTCTTTAATCCTAAAATCACCAGAGAAGAGGGCCAGGATGCCTGACATCATTTAATAGTGACTTTGCTGCTGCTGCTGCTAAGTCACTTCAGTCATGTCTGACTCTGTGTGACCCATAGACGGCAGCCCACCAGGCTCCTCCGTCTCTGGGATTCTCCAGGCAAGAACACTGGGGTGGGTTGCCATTTCCTTCTCCAATGCAGGAAAGTGAAAAGTGAAAGTGAAGTCACTCAGTCATGCCCGACTCAATGACCCCATGGACTACAGCCTACCAGGCTCTTCTGTCCATGGGATTTTTCCAGGCAAGAGTACTGGAGTGAGGTGCCATTGCCTTCTCCGAATAATGACTTTAGAGCCTGGTTATTCAGTAGCAAGGGGCAAGCAACCCTAAAAGGCCAGGGAACATGGGTATGTGGTTAAATATGCTTCAATATAGCATCAGCAAGGGCTTCCTTGGATAGCTTAGCTGGTCAAGAATCTGCCTGCAATGCAGGAGACTCTGGTTCATCCGTCTCTGGGATTCTCCAGGCAAGAACACTGGGGTGGGTTGCCATTTCCTTCTCCAATGCAGGAAAGTGAAAAGTGAAAGTGAAGTCACTCAGTCATGCCCGACTCAATGACCCCATGGACTACAGCCTACCAGGCTCTTCTGTCCATGGGATTTTTCCAGGCAAGAGTACTGGAGTGAGGTGCCATTGCCTTCTCCGAATAATGACTTTAGAGCCTGGTTATTCAGTAGCAAGGGGCAAGCAACCCTAAAAGGCCAGGGAACATGGGTATGTGGTTAAATATGCTTCAATATAGCATCAGCAAGGGCTTCCTTGGATAGCTTAGCTGGTCAAGAATCTGCCTGCAATGCAGGAGACTCTGGTTCAATTCCTGGGTGGAGAAGTTCTCCTGGAGAAGGGATAGGCTACCTACTTCAGTATTCTTGGGCTTCCCTGGTGGCTCAGATGGTAAAGAATCCTCCTGCAATGCGGGAGACCTGGGTGTGATCCCTTGGTTGGGAAGATCACCTGGAGGAAGGCATGGCAACCCACTCCACTATTCTTGCTTGGAGAATACCCACGGACAGAGGAGCCTGGCGGGCTACAGTCCATGGGGTTGCAAAGAGTCAGACATGACTGAGCAACTAAGCACAGCGCATAGCATCAGCAGACAACGAGAAAGACTGCATGGTACGGTGACAGGAGGAACACAGGCTCTGACTCCTGCAGCCAAAGCCGATGGGAGGACAGGCATCATTATGAACACCTCACAGCAGAGAGAATTCAGAGCTGGAAGGATGAACAAGTGGAGGCAGCTGGGGGCTCTAAAGGACACCCCAGGGAAGAAGCTCACAAACTGTGGTCTACTCTGAGAATGGTAGAATTGGATATGCTTGTTTGTTTTCTACCCTAATTAGTTTTTTGTCACTGCCTGGGGTGTGGACACAGGATTTTCCTGATAATTGATAAGGCATGTTACTTTGCCTTCAGTTCAGTTCAGTCGCTCAGTTATGTCCGACTCTGTGACCCCATGAATCGCAGCACGCCAGGCCTCCCTGTCCATCACCAACTCCCAGAGTTCACTCAGACTCACGTCCTTCAAGTCGGTGATGCCATCCAGCCATCTTATCCTCTGTCGTCCCCTTCTCCTCCTGCCCCCAATCCCTCCCAGCATCAGAGTCTTTTCCAATGAGTCAACTCTTCGCATGAGGTGGCCAAAGTACTGGAGTTTCAGCTTAAGCATCCTTCCTTCCAAAGAAATCCCAGGGCTGATCTCCTTCAGAATGGACTGGTTGGATCTCCTTGCAGTCCAAGGGACTCTCAAGAGTCTTCAACACCACAGTTCAAAAGCATCAATTCTTCGGCACTCAGCCTTCTTCACAGTCCAACTCTCACAT
>SJXQ01000280.1:0-22301 GCA_006408695.1 Aepyceros melampus
GACTGAGGATGAGATGGCTGGATGGTGTCACTGACTCCATGGGCGTGGGTCTGGGTGAACTCTGGGAGTTGGTGATGGACAGGGAGGCCTGGCGTGCTGCGATTCATGGGGTCGCAAAGAGTCGGACACGACTGAGTGACTGAACTGAACTGAACTGAACGGACCTGAACTGAACTGAAATCAGACTGTTATAGCTGGATGTCTCCAGTACTGAATAAGGTAGCACCCTGTCAAACAGATCAATTTGTTTGGTATTTATTGAGGGGCTTCCCTGGTGGCTCAGATTGTAAAGAATCTGTCTGCAGTGCAGGATACCCAGGTTTGATGCCTGGGTTGGGACAATCCTCTGGAGAAGGGAATGGCTCCCCACTTCAGTATTCTTGCCTGGATTATTCCACAGACAGAGGAGCCTGGCGAGCTACAGTTCATAGGTTTTTAAAAAATCAGACACCCCTGAGTAACCAACAGTTCAATTCAATCAGTCAGTTCAGTCACTCAGTCGTGTCTGACTCTTTGTGACCGCATGGACTGCAGCATGCCAGGCCTCTCTGTCCATCACCAACTCCTAGAGTTTACTCAACCTCATGTCCATTGAGTCAGTGATGCCATCCAACCATCTCATCCTCTGTCATNATAACTTTTCTTCCAAGGAGTAAGCGCCTTTTAATTTCATGGCTGCAGTTCAGTTCAGTTCAATTGCTCAGTCGTGTCCAACTCTTTGTGACCCCATGGACTGCAGCATGCCAGGCCTCTCTGTCCATCACCAACTCCCAGAGTTTACTCAAACTCATGTCCATCGAGTCAGTGATGCCATCCAACCATCTCATCCTCTGTCGTCCCCTTCTCTTCCCACCTTCAATCTTTCCCAGCATCAGGGTCTTTTCCAATGAGTCAGCTCTTCGCATCAGGTGGCCAAAGTATCGGAGTTTCAGCTTCAACATCAGTCCTTCCAATGAATATTCAGGACTGATTTCCTTTAGGATGGACTGGTTGGATCTCCCTGCAGTCCGAGAGACTCTCAAGAGTCTTCTCCAACACCACAGTTCAAAAGCATCAATTCTTTGGCGCTCAGTTTTCTTTATAGTCCAACTCTCCTATCCATACATGACTACTGGAAAAACCATAGCTTTAACTAGACAGACCTTTGTTGGCAAAGTAATGTCTCTGCTTTTTAATACACTGTCTAGGATGGTCACAGTTTTTCTTCCAAGGAATAAGTGTCTTTTAATTTCATAGCTGCAGTCACCATCTGCAGTGATTTTAGAGCCCCCCAAAGTAAAGGCTGCCACTGTTTCCACTGTTTCCCAATTTATTTGCCATTTACCATTTACCATTACCCAAACACGGAGAAGGCGATGGCATCCCACTCCAGTACTCTTGCCTGGAAAATCACATGGATGGAAAAGCCTAGTAGGCTACAGTCCATGGGGTTGCAAACAGTCGGATATGACTAAGCGACCTCACTTTCACTTTTCATTTTCATGCATTGGAGAAGGAGATGGCAACCCACTCCAGTGTTCTTGCCTGGAGAATCCCAGAGACAGGGGAACCTGGTGGACTGTCGTCTATGGGGTCGCACAGAGTCGGACACGACTGAAGCGATTTAGCAGCAGCAACATTACCCAAACAGTCACCTAAATAATAGACCTGAGAATGATCTTTCATCCTCAGTCTGTCAGTCACAACTAAGTCCACCTTTTCAGTCTCTTCTAATCCACCCATCAACTGTTCTATCCCCTTAATATGATTTTAGACCCTCTGTTTCCTGCTTATCTTTCCTACAGACCTTTTGGTAATTCCCTAATCAAATTTCTTTGCCATCAGTATTTTCCCAGTCTCATCTCCTTCCCATCCATACTTCATATAAGAAATGCATTTGGGCATTCACTCGTCTCCACTGCCCTCAAATGCTGTTCTCGCTTACATCTACCCCAGGTAACTCTTTCCTGATCCAAGAGACCCACAAACCTGTCATGTCTAGAAAACCTTCCTTGCACCCCCAGCCTGTGTAAGCTGTGGCTCTTCTGTACATTCACAATTCCCTGCACCTATCACTATCTTGGAGAAGGCAATGGCACCCCACTCCAGTACTCTTGCCTGGAAAATCCCAGGGATGGAGGAGCCTATTGGGCTGCCATCTGTGGGGTCGCACAGAGTCAGACACAACTGAAGTGACTTAGCAGCAGCAGCATTACTATCTTATGAGCTTCCACATGGCTCAATGGTAAAGAATCCGCCTGCCAATACAGGAGACACAGGAGACAGGGATTCAATACCTGGATTAGGAAGATCTCCTGGAGAAGGAAATGGTGACCCACTTCAGATATTGTTGCCTGGGTAATCCCATGAACACAGGCGCCTGGCAGGCTACACTCCATGGAACTGTAAAGAGTCAGATACGATTAAACCACCACCATCATGATCTTAAACCCTATCACATGGTCTTGCAATCTTTTTGTTTGCTTGTTTTCTGTCTTCTCCACTAGACTAAGTTCCTTGAAAGCTAAGGTCACTTCACATTCCTAGAGCCTCGAACAGAGCAATTAAATTTATTAAAACACATCGAGAGGATAGTTGTTCTCACTTTGTGATATCTGTAAAAACTACTCAATATATTTCAACATTTGAATTTGGAAGATAAGCAAACTAAGTCTTGAAGGGTGATGGGAGCTTAGAGTCAAAGTGAAAATCAGAAATTGAGCCTTCTGATTCTCAGTACAGGAGCCAGATGTTCCTCAGTTGTGTTGAAGGCCAGGTTCTTGTTCGTTTGTTAATCAGTAAAGGACTCACTGAGATGTTGCTGTGTGTCAGGGGCTGTTATAGACATTGACAGAAGAAAACCAACAAAATCTTCTACTACCTTCGTGGAGCTTGCATTCTGGAGAACTTCAAGATTTCTGTGCTTCTAAGATTTTGCACTGTGATACTCTAACTCAGGGATGACACATCTCCAAGTTGCAGAAAGAACAAAAGAAATATATCTTCCAGAGTTATGGAAATGGGAGAACCAAGGAAAAGCTTACTTTGTTTTGGAGAAGCTAAAGGACTTACGCTTCCTGAATCTGCAGGTTTGTGTTGGTCAGTGAGCCACAGTTCAGAAGAATGAAACACACACCCAAAAACCAGAGTCCCAGAGATGTTTCTACCAGGACCCCCTGCTCCCTGCTCTCCTCTTGGAAGCTTGCCACATTTATGCTGGCATCAGGACTTTTGTTTATGATTTCTACATCTCCTTTTCTATCTAGCCTTCAAAGCTTAGCTCACACCACACCATCTAGGCAATACCCAAATCATTCTGAAGCCTCAGTGATTAACAAATTTTTCTCAAAATTCAGCACCAAAAATTGCTTTAATGATCTGAGTCCATCATGAACAGGACTCTCTTGCCAAATAACGCTGACGTGTTCTAAAGGAATAAATCATAGCTTCTGCTTCCTTAGGATCTACTACCACCTGGAAGTGTGCGTAGCATATGGAGATGACTATACATGCACTGAATGAATGAATGACTGATGGCTGTGTTGCCAGCCATATCCCATCTGATGCTCTCCCAAGAGAGATGTAAATGCCTCCCCAGGAAAGGGCCACTCTCAGGACCATGGGTGTGGAGAGCACTCAGCCCCAAAGCTGTTGGCCACAAATCGGTTCTTCTGAAGGGAACTTCAAAGGAGGAGGCAAGACAGGCCTGGCACACAGAAGCCAGCCTCTCACTTGCTCCCAGTTCCTTAGACAGCAAAGTGCCAGAATGAGTCTCTCTGCTGAGCCATGAGGTTAATGTGGCCATTTATAGATAGAAGGGGGAGATTAGGTTTGTTGAAAGGGGAAGGTTTTTATGCTTTGCTTTTGATCCTGTCTGGCATGCCCCAGAACTGCCATGTGCCCCACACCTGATAAATACTGGTTTATAACAGCAGAGAAGAGACCTAAAGTCATAAATCTATCCCCACCCCCCACCCCCAATTGTGTATGGAGCTAAAGGATAATTAAAGCCATGCCCTTGCTTTGCAAATGAAGCTTCGTCTTTCTGGCAGCCCCCATTACAAATGAACTTGAGGCAGTGTCAGGGCAAAGGGCAGCTGTGGGTTGACGCTGTCCAGTCTGCCAGGGAGCACCCTTTGGCCATGCAGGTCTCAGGGGGTGTGTGCACTCCCCCAGGGCCACTGCTGTGAGTGAGGAGCACCGCACAGTTCTGCCCAGGCTTTGAACTTGGTTAATGCACCAGGGCTAATGGGGGTCAGTTTACATTTTCATTCTTTCAGAGGAGAAAAAAAAAAAAAACCAAAAACCTCTCTTCTTTGGATATCAGCTGCTTCCCCCAAGTTTCAACTTCATTTGGTTCTTCATAGACACAGAGTGACTGAGAGAATAAGAATGAATGGATCCGGACTTCCAAAGAAATAATACAAAATATTATTATATATAGCCATTAATTGAGTCATTATAAAGGCTATGTAATATCAAAGAAAATGTTCAGGTGGCAGCAGTAGGTGGAAAACACGTAATACAAAATGTATCTAGACTATGGCAGAAAATTTAAAAACTCATTTCTACGATATATTTTCAGCTCAGCGATCACATGATGAGGGCTTCCCAGGTGGCTCAGTGGTAAAGAATTCGACTGCCAATGCAGGAACCACAGGTGACTCGGGTCCAATCCCTGGGTGGGGAAGATCCCCTGGAGGAAAAAATGGCAACCCACTCCAGTATTCTTGCCTGAAAAATTCCACGGACAGAGAATCCTGGTAGGCTACGCAATGGGTCGAAAAGAGTCAGACATGACTGAGCATGCACACTGAGCTGATCACAATAATGTGTGTGCAAGATTGGAATAAAGAAATGATAAAAAGGGCTTACTAGAAGAGGCCTCTATTCCATGCACTAGCCCCCTTCTCTGTCCTGGAGCAAACGCTTTTAACTCTTGGGCTGTTTTCTCTTGGGAGTTGGTGGCTTATCTCTAGATAGTATGTTTTGCCTCTACTTATTCTTTCTGTACATTATCTTTTGAATTCCAGATACAATAAATTAGCATCTAGCTCACATAATCTCACTCTATCTTCCCCAGCATCCCAATATCTTAATAAATCATGGTATGTTCTAAATTCCTTACCTTTAAAAAAAATTCCTCTTTTTAAAAAATATTATTTACTTTTATTTTTGACTGTGCTGGGTCTCCACTGTGGCGTGGGCTATCTCCAGTTGTGAAGAGAGAGGGCTACTCTCTAGCTCTGGTGAGAGGGCTTCTCATTACAGTGGCTTCTCTTGTTACAGAGCACAGGTTCAGTAGTTGCAGAACATAGACTCAGTAGTTGCGGTCCCTGGGCTCTAGAGAACAAGTTCAGCAGTTGTAAAGCCCGGGCTTAGGTGTTCCCCAGCAAGTGGGATTCTCCCGGATCAGAGATTGAACCCGTGTCTCCTGCATTGGCAGGCAGATTCTTCACCACTGATCCACTAGTGAAGCCCTATTTTTTATCTATTTATAACTACTTGCTATTCTTCTCTTGTTTCTTGTTCCACTAACTAAAAGAGAGTATCTATGATTGCTTATCTGGTCCCTCTGTCAGTAAGAATATTAGCATCCCTGATCTTTCCTTGAGCTCTCAGATCTTCGACTCCATCTGCCTTTCCCAACTTTTCACATGCACACTTCTTTCATACCGTCCAGAGTGATGCTGTTCCCTTTCTCCTATAACCAGCTTCACTGATGGATTGATTCTGGAAGTGGAAAGCAACCAACAGTGTATCTGCTTTTATGACCATGTGAATACTGAACACAGCAGAACTAAGTAGCATTTTATGGTTGTAGTCCTTTCTTATAACACTTTTTCTAGAATCTCAAGTGCCTATTTTTGCCTTTATCACAAGAATTTTTATCAAAAATATATGAATAATCTAGAAAAATGGTATGGATGAAGTCATCTGCAAAGTAGAAATAGAGACACAGACGTAGAAAACAAACATCAATGTCAAGAGGAGATGAGGGGTGGGGTGAGTTGGGAGATTGAGATTGGAATCTGTACGCTACTATGGATAAAGTTGATAACTAGTGAGAACCAACCGTAGAGCACAGGGAACTCTACTCAGTGTTCTGTGGTGACCTAAATGGGAAGGGAATCCAAGGAAGAAGGGATATATATATATATATATATATATGGATGGGTGATTCATTTTGCTGTACAGCAAAAACAAACCCAATGTTGTAAAGTAACAATACTCCAATAAAAAAGTTAATTTCTCCTTTTATATGGATTTCTCCTACCTAGCTCCCTTGGTCCTTCTGATCCAATCTAAACCCATGCTCCTGGACCGTGTACATTGTTCTTCCTAGGATTTCTCATTTCCTGAATCAGTTCCACCACACTTGTATCCTATCTTCTTTATTCTTTTAACCCCTGATCTGCTGCTGTTATAATAAACACATCCCTCCATCTTTCTAATGAAATCTTATTTTTTCTTCCCACCCTCCTCTTACTAATTCCTATACTTTGCTGAGTTAATCATGTTACTACTTCTCACTAATAATCAGTTACTACTTCTCTTGCCAATAATCAGTTTAAGAGTGAGCATATACTCCATTCTGCACAATGCAACATGAGGAAAACTTGCTGAGAGATTTCCAGTGACATCTTTAATTAAAAAACAAAAAAACAAAAAACCACAGGATAGAATGCTCTTTCTTCCTGTCCTGCATCCATTGTCATATCCACATGTAATATCTAGAGGCAGAAGTGATCATCTAACAAGAAAGGAGCTGTCTGAGGACTATGCAACTCATTGAGTACCACAGAACAGAAAGACACGAAGAACTTATAACTTTGGTAATATAACTGTGAAACAGAGAAGGATCCTTTGGGCCCTTCCCAGGACAGAACCCCCTTCTACCCCATGTCCTCAGCCTGCCTTTTACCCATAGAAAAAAACTTTAGTTGAAGAATAAATTTAGGCAGAGAAATGAGAAAATACATAAATAAAAGGTGTCAAGCAGGACAAAATAATCATAGCTCAGTTATTAAGCAAAGTCAAGGACAGTCAGTTGCTTCTCAGGGACTATAGATAATATTCTGAACTATATCATCTGGGTTGCTTTACAGATACTGAAACCCCCATCATCTGGAAGAAGTTAACTATATGATGACCAGACTGTAGCCAGGACATTAGCTGCCATGATTCTGAGAACTGGCCTCAAGGAAATGGGAACAAATCAACCCCAGAACCAAAGATTCTGCTGCTGCTGCTGCTGCATCGCTTCAGTGGTGTCCAACTCTGTGCGACCCATAGACGGCAGCCCACCAGGCTCCCCCATCCCTGGGATTCTCCAGGCAAAACACTGGAGTGGGTTGCCATTTCCTTCTCCAATGCATGAAAATGAAAAGTGAAAGTGAGCTTGCTCAGTTGTGTCTGACTCTTCACAACCTCATGGACTGCAGCCCACCAGGCTCCTCCGCCCACGGGATTTTCCAGGCAAGAGTACTGGAGTGGGATGCCATTGCCTTCTCTGGAACTGATAATTAACTGTACTTAAAACAATCAAAATACTGAAACCCCCATCATCTGGAAGAAGTTAACTATATGATGACCAGACTGTAGCCAGGACATTAGCTGCCATGATTCTGAGAACTGGCCTCAAGGAAATGGGAACAAATCAACCCCAGAACCAAAGATTCTGCTGCTGCTGCTGCTGCATCGCTTCAGTGGTGTCCAACTCTGTGCGACCCATAGACGGCAGCCCACCAGGCTCCCCCATCCCTGGAATTCTCCAGGCAAGAACACTGGAGTGGGTTGCCATTTCCTTCTCCAATGCATGAAAATGAAAAGTGAAAGTGAGCTTGCTCAGTTGTGTCTGACTCTTCACGACCTCATGGACTGCAGCCCACCAGGCTCCTCCGCCCACGGGATTTTCCAGGCAAGAGTACTGGAGTGGGATGCCATTGCCTTCTCTGGAACTGATAATTAACTGTACTTAAAACAATCAAGATGTTTGCTGGCCAGACCACCACATGACTAATTTCAAGATGATTGTCAGAGCCAACTGTGCTATTCTGCATGTAGTCTCCTCCCTCCACCTATACGAACTCCCTTTTAAAAGCTTTTGTCCACTGATCAACAGGGGGAAGTTGGCCTTAGGACAGGAGTCCATCTTCTCTCCCAGTTCCTGGTCACTGGAATAAAGCAAATTTTCCTTTCTACCAATACTTGTCTTTCAAGTACTGAGAAGTCAGACCTTAGTTCTATAACAGTTCAGTTGACTCAGCATCCACATCTAGATTTCTTGTTATTTGAGATAATATATGTCTTTCTGTATAAGCCAGTGGATTTGGATTTATTTAATCTGGCACTAAAAGATATTTTATCCGTAGAGGCATTTCTTCAATAAACTTCCAAAAAATGAATGTGTGTCATAAATTTTCTTCCTTAAATTGAAAAATTATCTTTATTTTATCAGAACAATTTAGTGTTAGTTTGGTTGGGTATAGAATTCTAGGTTGGAAACTCATTTTCCCTAAGAAGTATACTGTTATTAATGCTATTGCTCCAATATCTTCTATATTGTTTCTTTGTGAGGTAAATTATTCATTCATTTTCTCTCTTTCCTTTTAAAATCTCTCTTTTTGAAATCATATTCTGTGATTTCACACTGATATGTTTAAGTACTGCCATCTTTTCACTGATTGTGCTAGATGTTCAGATGTCACTGTAATTGATATAGATCCTTTAGATCTGGATAAGTCAAGTCAAGTGAAGTCACTCAGTCATGTCCAACTCTTTGTGACCCCATGGACTGTAGCCTACCGGGTCCTCCGTCCATGGGATTTTCCAGGCAAAAGTACGGGAGTGGGTTGCCACTTACTTCTCCAGAGGATCTTCGTAACCCAGGGCTTGAACCTGGTTCTCCCACAGTGTAGGCAGACGCTTTACTGTCTGAGCCACAAGGGAAGCCTGGATAGTTAAATGAATTCTTTGATAATTTCCCCTTTATGCATGCAGTTCTCTCCTTCAGGAAACTTGTTAATCAGATGCTGACTTCCTGGATTTATCTGCCGCATCTCTGACCTTTAGTCCTCATATTTTCTGTCTCTGCATTTTATTACATACTCTTGCAGAGATTTCTTAGACTTTACTTTCCAATATGTTTTAAACATGTTATATAAAATATTTTAAGTAATGAGAGTTCTTTATTTTATCACAGCACTTGTTCTTGTATTGTGCTACATGTCCTCAAGTATTTGCTTTTTCCTATTTAATTTTTAAAAGCCATTTACAAATAACTCTGGGGCTTCCATGGAAGTCCACTAGTTAAGACTGTGTCTTCCAATGCAGGGGGTGTGATTTCCATCCCTGGTTGAAGAGCTAAGAGTCCACATGCCTCGTGGGCAAAAACAAAGACAAAAACAAACAAAGAAGCAATATTGTAACAAATTTAATAAACACTTAAAAACGGTCCACATGAAGAACAATCTTTAAAAATAATAATAACCCTGACTGGATGTTCTGAAGACTGCTGATATTTGTATTTGGTAATCAAGAACAACCTGGACATTCCACTGAGGGTCTCCCAAGTTAAAGGATGTTGAAGTCATTTTCATCAGGAATAATTTGCCCTGGAAGGGACATTTGGCACTGTCTGGAGATGTGTTTCAGTGTCAAGACTGATGAGGAATAAATGTCACTGGCATCAGCGGACAAGGCCATGGATGCTATTAATGCATAGGACAACCTGCTGCAAAGGAGAACCCTCCAGCCCTAAGTGCCAAAAGTGCTGAGTTAAGAACTCCTGCAGTAGGTCCATGAACTTTCTTTAGAAAGAAACCCTCCCCAATTTGTTTATTTGTTCTCCTAGAGAAGAAAGCACCTGACTTATGTAGGCTACATTCATCTGAGAAGAGAGGAAATTATTCTGTACACAAACTATAAGTTAATTTCTCTGTTCAGCCAGTGTTTCACTCTTGCTCACCACATTTCCGACACCTGAGATCCTCTGTGATCCAAATGGGCCAATAAATGTATCCTTATGCATTTTCACACATATGTGTATTCACTGTGGCTCTCTTCCCTGACTCCATCAGTTCTTCCCCTGATATATGCTTTCCATCTTCCAGAAGCTTGTAGGAATCCCTGAAACTTTATTTCTGTTCTCTATCTTTTCAAGTGTTTTATCCTAAGTTTCATATACCCTGATGAAATCAAAGAGACAAATCCATGCAATTGGACGTCTATATTTAAACAGAAGACTTTCCCTACTTAGAGGCTTCCCAGGTGGCACAGTGGTAAAGAATCCACTTACCAGTGCAGGAGACGCAAGAGACACAGGTTCAATCCCTGAGTGAGGAAGATCTCCTAGAGTAGGAAATGGCAACCTACTCTATTATTCTTGCCTGGGAAAAATAATGGACAAAGGAGCCTGGTGGGCTACAGTCCATGCTGCTGCTGCTGCTGCTGCTGCTAAGTCGTTTCAGTCATGTCCGACTCTGTGCGACCCCGTAGACGGCAGCCCACCAGGCTCCCCCATCCCCGGGATTCTCCAGGCAAGAAAACTGGAGTGGGCTGCCATTCCCTTCTCCAATGCATGAAAGTGAAAAGTGAAAGTGAAGTCACTGAGTCGTCCAACTCTCAGCGATCCCATGGACTGCAGCCCACCAGGCCCCTCCATCCATGAGATTCTCCAGGCAAGAGCACTGGAATAGGGTGCCATCGCCTTCTCCTACAGTCCATAGGGGTAGGTAGTAATAACTTTATTTTATAGATGAGTAAACAGGCTTAGAGAGACTAAATGTTTCCAAATTCACACAGCTAGAAAGTAAGAGCCCAGGTATTTCTGACTCTGAAGATTTTACTAGTTACGCTGCTTCCCTGCCTCCCTCACTTATTTACCCATGTGTATCCATCCATTCAACAAAGATGTCTTTCCTACAGCACATCTGCTGCCAAACATCTCCTACCTATCTCTCCACTCGCACCTTTGTGCTGGTCCACGTGTCCTCACATTTAGTTTAGGACAAAGAGCCTGCTTGAAAACAGCTCTAGTCACAGCTTTGGTGTACTCTGATTTAGGTTTTTTAATTTTTAAATTCAGATTTACTTCTTACTCTAGAACAAGACAATTTCTGGAAGGAGAATCAACTATGCCATATTTTTGAACTCCAATTTCTCATCGTTTATCCATCTGAATATTCTTAAGAAATCAATTTTTCTACCTTTCTACTTATTTCTTCATTTACCTCTTTGTCATCCCTCTCCCCAGTAAACTATAAGCTCTGTAAGGACAGAGTTCATGGCTCAAATACAGATACTCAGGCCAGCATATAATAAACCCTCAATAAACATTTATGGTATAAACAAACAGACACATATATAGTCTCAAAGGGCAACATGGATATTCTGGTGTTTATTCTGAACCTCACACACAGGACAGAATTTTCCATAGATTTCTACACTTACCAGAGGAGCAACACTGTTAAGGACAGCCTGTCATTCTGGCTCAGCAGGTGCCACCTTTTCAATGGTCCCTCCCTCCCGTTTTACAGCTTTGTTTGGGTTTGATTTTGTGGGTGTGGAAGGTCTAAACCGTTTGGCTTTGCTCACAACAGAGGCCTATCTCAGTGACCGCTGGTGCTCCCCTGCACTCACCCCACCCCCTTATCTGCAGCTTCATGTTTTTGATCTCTGTGATATCTGCTGCACTTTCCCAAAACCCACTGGAAAACAGGCTGAGAAAGTGAAAAGTGATCTGAGTGTAGCATGTACCGCCCTGTTGAACATGGTCGGCGACATCAGACAGCCTAGACTTGCCCTGCCAATTAGCAAGGGTTTACTTTCTGCTCCCCTCATGCTTCCTATGCAGTCTGATTCCCACTCACTCGACCCTTGTCCCTGGGTTCCAAACATGTCATGTTCAACTCCATGTTTACATCATCCTCCACTTCGTCTCTTCTTCTCTTGCCGGTGCATTAATTCATACAAAATGTTTATTGATCACCTGTGAGTTGCCAGTCACTATACTGGATGCTGAACTTTTAATAAACACACACGCTGCATCCTTACAGATCTACCTCAAGCTCCATCTCCTCCAAGCAGCCTCCTCAGATCTCCACAGCCTCTGGCATCTCTAAATTAAATGCCACATAAGCATTTAATAATAATCTCTTTGACATGGTTCACCATGGTCTTCATAAGTGGATTATCAATTACTTGAGATCACAGAGTACCTCCCTTATTCCACCGCGTTTCCCTAATAATCACTCGTGTAACTATGGTGGACTGCCTTATCCCTCCAGCCAGGAAGTTTTTGCAATGAACATGATTTGCTTGTTTTGTTTGAAAGCCCTTTGGGGATGAAGTATGAACTGCAGAGTAGGACCAGAAGATGGAAGAAGACTCTCTGCCTCCCTCCATTTTTATTTTAAACAATTCACCCCTATATCTAAGCATGTGCCCTCAACCATGACCCAAATGATTAAGTGGGAGGCTTAGGGTCACAATTTTGGAAAACATGCAGCAGATACAATGCTGGTGTCAAGAAACCTCCCTGGGTTATGACTGCTTGAAGACCTAATGTTTCTAGCAGATTGGATTCCTTGGCTGCATGTGCATGCTGACATTCCAAGACCCAAAGGTCAGGATGAGCACATGTGAGTAGCAAACAGGCTCTCACTGAGCTACAAGAATGGGCCCGGTCTGGTAAAAGCTAAACGTTCTGGTGCAGGGAGACAGCCTCAGACTCTCTGATCACAGGACAACTGACAGGGACCCGCAGAGTGTGGACAGAGATGAGAGAGAGGCCTCGGGGGCTGGGAAGAGAGGAGGAGGTCTCCCTGTCTTGACCTGGTGTGGGAACCAAGGTGAAAGGGGAGATTGCTGGGTCAAAGCAGTGACCCAGAAGGCTTACCAGAAGTGAAAACACGTGTGAAACAGAAGCTGTCAGTGTCCTGTGGGCCACGGGAGTCAGCCCTGAAGGAGACGACCCCATGAAGATGCACCGTCACTGACGAGGCTTCACTGAGCCAGCACTTGGCAATTAGGCTGGAGAGCCATGGGCTTGAAGAACCGACCAGAGCACACAAGACACATTGTCTTTCTCAACAGCAGGGAGGGGAAGATATCCTATAAGAGTCTGGAAGAGCAACCTCCTTCCAAGTAACTCATTCATTTGACAGATATATGCTGTGCTGATTATTGGTTCAAGATCACGGGGACTCTGGAATTATAAGACACGGTATTTATCCTCAGGTTATTTATTAATCAGCCATGCCAGTGACAATAGAAGAATTCAAAACTGCTGCCTCTTGCCTGAGAATAATAAAGAAAATTGCATCTGAGGGGCGTGAGGGCTGTGCAAGGGAGAATTGGTGAGGTCTGACCACAGATCTAGAAGGTCCTATACTTTATATTGCTTGATCACAGATCAGAAACTCAGTCTTATTTCTAAGTGTAGTAAAGCATTGACTTACATCTTTAAAAAAAACTGAACACAGCCCTTCCATTCCTGATTTTCCTCCTACACCAACCCTGGACCAGCTCACTCTGGACCCAAAGTTCCTTCTATAAGAAAATCCAAAGATCCTGACTTTCTGTTGGTGACTTGCATTTTCTCTCTGGAAAGCGTTAGAATCTTTTATTCATTTCTAAGTTCTAAATTTCTTAGTGTTGAGCTTTGGCGTGGATCTATTTTCATTCAGTCACACTGAGTACTTGTGAAAAACATTTCAATCTAGAAACTTGGATCTATCAGTCCTTGGAACATTTAATGTCAATTTTTTAAAAAGTAATGAACTCATTTTCTGCCTGTTTCCCCCACGGAGTACCTATTAGACCTCTAATGAGACTTCCTAGACTGAACCTCTAATTTCTTATTTATTGTCTCGTATACTTATCTTCTCAGAAGATTACTTCAAGTTTATACCAACTGAACATTGGGCACAAAGTGAGAGAGAAAGAGGGGTTGTGATGGCTTTGAACATCAGGGAGAAGGAGCCCACCTTTTCCTGATGTGAGGGGCTGGGGGAAGGAAAAGCTGCAAGGGTGAGCCCCACCTTAGTCACAGCTGAAATGGTTGTAGATAGGTACGTGGATATGCAGTGAGTCTGAAGTTCCTAGGAAACTTAGGATACTGTAAAAATGGATATATTCAGAAAATGAGATTGTAGCATATGGTACTTTGTAAACTGCTTTTTTTAAACTTAACAATATATTGTGGAAAAAAAAAAAAAAGAAAGGCCAGGGATTACTACAATTACTCTCAGGATGCATGCCAACAGGACCCCCAGGAGACATCCCAACTCTCAGGCCAAAATCCGCCAAGTACTCTCCATCTGGGATTTAGAGGAATTTAGACCTGAAGTCCCACTTTCAACAATCATTAACATTTAATGAGTGCTTTATTTAGAATTTTAAGTATGTGTTTCAAATCCACTATTTCACATGATGGTCATGCTATGGTATTACTATCCCTGTTACACAGAAGAGGAAACTAAAGTAAAGGAAAGTAAAATGATGTACCCCATAAATAGGTAGCAAAGTTAATTCTAAAATCTAGATCAAAGGTCCTTCTAGGCCTCCATTCTTCTGCACAAATCATTCCCTCCAGTCATGGTTTCCTCCTTTGTCCTAGCTGACACTGGCTAATCCCAGCTTGAATACCCAGGGTAAATGTCACCTTTGCAAAAACTTGCTCAACTTTTCCTCCAAAGCCTTGTTTCTACTTTTAGATCTGCACCCTTATTGGTTTAAAGTATACTGGCTAATTTGCAGATGACATGATTTTATATATAGAAAACTCTAAAGACTCCAGAAATATATATTTTAAAAAAGAACTATTAAAGTTACAGGATGCAAAAATCAATGTACAAAAATCTGCTTTATTTCTATATACTAACAATGTGCTAGCAGAAAGAGAAACTAAAAAAAAAAAAAACCTCATATACAATCACAAAAAAGGAATAATATACTGAGGAATAAGTTTAACCAAGAAGGCAGAAGAACCTGTACACTAAAAAGTGTAAGACATTATTGAAAGAAACTGAAGAAGACACAAATAAATGGAAAAATAGTCCACACTCATGAACTGGAAGGATTAACATTGTCAAAATGTCCATATTACCTAAAGCAATCTACAGATATAATGTAATCTCAAAATCCCAAGGAAATTTTTCACAGAAATAGGAAAAAAAAAGTCAAAAATGTACATGGAACAACAAAAGACCCCAAACAGAAAAAGTAATCCTGAGAAGAAATAACAAAGCTGAAAGCATCATAATTCCTGGCTTTAAATTATATTACAAAGACATAGTAATCAAAACAGTACAGTATTGGCAGAAAAATAAATACATAGACCAATGGAACAGAATTAAGAGTCTAGAAATAAACCCACACATATACGGACAATTGATTTATGACAAAGAAGCAAAGAACTTACAACTGAGACAGGATGGTCACTTCAGGAGATAGTGTTTGGAAACTGGGTAGTCTTATGCCAAAAAAAAAAAAAATTGAAACTAGACTACTATCTCACATAACATTCACAAAAATGAACTCAAAATGGATTATAGAACTGAATTGTTAGGCCTGAAACCATAAAACTCCTAGGAGGAGGAAAAAAAAAAAACAACACAGGCAGTGTGTCTTGGACATCAGTCTTAGCAACATCATTCTGGATGTGTCTCCTTAAGCAAGAGAAAGGGAAAAATAAATGGAGTGAAATTAAATCAAACTTAAAAATGTCTCCATAGCATAGTAAAAGAAACCATCAGTAAAATGAAAAGGCAACCTACCAAATGGGAGAAGATTTTTATCAGATAAGGGGTTAATATCTGAAATGTATCAGATAAGGGGTTAATATCTGAAATACATAAAGAATTCATATAACTCAACAAAAGTGAAAGTGTCAGTCATTCAATAGGGTCTGACTCTTTGCGACCCCATGGGCTGTAGCCCGACAGGCTCCTCTGTCCACGGATTCTCCAGGCAAGAATACTGGAGTGGGTAGACATTCCCTTCTCCAACGATCTTTCCAACCCAGGGATTGAACTTGAGTCTCCTGCATTGCAGGTAGATTCTTTACCATCTGAGCCACCAGGGACGCCCTAACTCAACAACAAAAAAACACATAATCTTAGTCCAAAAATGGCAGAGGAGTTGATTAGATATTTTTCCAAAGAAGACATGCAGATGGCCAACATAAGATGCTCAACATCACTAATTGTGAGGGGAGTTCAAATCAAAACCACAATGACAGGTCACCTCACACCTGTCAGGATGGCTATTATCATAAAGACAAGAAATAACAAGTGTTAATGAGGATGTGGAGAAAATGGAAACCTCATACATGATTAGTAGGAATGTAAACTGGTGCAGCCACTATGGAAAAGAGTATGGAGATTGTTCAGAAAGTTAAGAGTAGAACTACCATATGATCCTGCAGTCCCACTTCTGCATGTTTGTTTAAGGAAGAAAACAATAATTTGAAAAGAAACATGCATCCCTATGTTCATTGCAGCATTGTTTACATTTGTCAAGATACGGAAACAGCCTAAGTGCCCATCAATGAAAGAATGAATGATTAAGATGTGGGAAACAGAATACTACTCGTCATAAAAAATGTGAAATCTTGCCATTTGTCACAACACGAATGGAACTTAAGGCTACTATGCTAAGTGAGATAAGTCAGATGGAGAAAGACAACCATCTTAAGATTTCACTCATACATAGAAGATAAAAACCTAATAAACAAACAAACAACAACAAAACAGGAAAACAAAATAAATAAATGAACCAAACCAAACAAAAACACATAGATACAAAGAACAAACACATAGATACAGAGAACAGAGTTCTGGTTACCAGAGAGGAGGGCTGAAAAGTGAAAGCGTTAGTCGATCTGTCTATCCTTTCCACATTCCTTTCCACCCCCTGGACTGTTGCCCTTCTGGCTCCTCTGTCCATGGAATCCCCAGGCAAGAATACTGAAGTGATAGCTGTCCCTTCTCCAAGGTATTTTCCTGACCCAGGGATGGAACTAGGAATGCATTGCAGGCAGATTCTTTACCATCCAAGCCACCAGGGAAGCCAGAGGAGAGCTGGAGGGAGGGCAAAACCCAAGTTTAGAGTGACAGATGGAAACAAAATTTCTGGTGGTGAGCCCTCTGTAGGATACACAGTAGAAATGTAATACTGTATACTGAAACACATAATGTTATAAATCAACGTTACCTTAATAAAACAACAATAAAATAATAAATAACGGCTAACAATGACTTCGGAGAAGACAATGGCACCCCACTCCAGTACTCTGACCTGGCAAATCCCATGGATGGAGGAGCCTGGTGGGCTGCAGTCCATGGGGTTGCAAAGAGTCGGAGACGACTGAGCGACTTCACTTTCACTTTTCACTTGCATGCACTGGAGAAGGAAATGGCAACCCACTCCAGTGTTCTTGCCTGGAGAATCCCAGGGATGGAGGAGCCTGGTGGGCTGCCATCTATGGGGTCGCACAGACTCAGACATGACTGAAGCGACTTAGCAGCAGCAGCAACAATGACTTTAACATATTGTCTTGCTATTTTTTCACACAATCATCCATTTTCCTGCTGTAAATTTTCTGAGAATGTTGGCTTCATTTTATCTATCCTGGTGTCTACCTCTGGTTGACATCTAATAGGTGCTTAATACATGTTTGTTGAATCAACATCTTTCTGGCTCCAAATTCCAGGTTCTTTTCACAACAGAAAACTCTGTCCCTACTCCTGAAGGGAAAGCAGAGAGAGTTTCACCCAGAGAGTATATTCAATCTATTCCTTCTAATCAGCTCAGCAGATTAAGGGGCCTGAGTAATAACCTCCCTCAGGCTCTCTTTTTCCATTTGGGGACCTTGGACAATCAGGTAAATGTAGAGCAACACACCATAAATTTAAATATTCAAACGTAAAGCATCAAACGAACTGAGGCCCATCCTTCTATCCATTACATTTACCCTCCTAACAGCCTACCAAAGCTGGATTAGTTGAGTTCTCAGCCTCCTCCAACGTCTGCACCAGGACCTGGAAGCATGAAGAGAGTCCACCTCCGGTTCACGCAAGAATTCCCAGGTGGCGCGCAGTGGTTAAAGAATCCGCCTTTAACCTCTGGGAGTCCCATTCTCTCTGGGAATTATCTGGATCATGCGGGTTCCATCCCTGGGTTGGGAAGAGCCCCTGGAGGAGGAAATGGCCACCCACTCCAGTTTTCTTGCCTGGAGAATCTCATGGACACAGGAGCCTGGCGGGCTACAGCCTGGGCGGCCACAGTGGGAGAGGGCTGAAAGAGCACGTGCGCGCAGGCTCGCATACGCTGGTTCACACCCTTTTTCCCCTCCCCTTTCTCTGTCCTCCGGCAAGGAAGCTCAGCCTCCATCTGCATCGCCACAGAGGGCTACACATTGCTTGCTTAAGATATACACGGCGTCCATCTTCCAGAGAACACAGCCAAGCAAGAGGCCCAGAAAAAAACCTCTTCTAAGCAGGCTAAAGGCTATTTTGGCAAGGAATCCCAGGGCCGTGAATATTCCAAGTGTAGCCCGGAGGGGTAGTGTGAGTTCAAGGTACAGGACCAGAGCAGAAGTCTTCTGAACAGGTCCTAGAGTTTACACTGGAGTGATGCTGAGTTCCCTTTCCCATGAATGTATTAATGTATCCCCCAAAAGTCCATTTCTCTTGGAAATGATCCACACAGAGTATGGATCACATTCCTGCTCCATTTCGGGCAGAGCTGAATTCCTGGAAAAGTCCAGTTTCTGCCCCATATTGGAGGGAGAGTTCCCCTCCTTGTCCTGGGGGCAGACTGAAATGAATTCTGGTTAGTGAAGTCGCTCACTCGTGTCTGACTCTTTGTGACCCCATGGACTGTAGCCTACCAGGTTCCTCCGTCCATGAGATTTTCCAGGCAAGAATACTGGAGTGGGTTGCCATTTCCTTCTCCAGGAATTCTGGTTAGGTTTATGTTATCTAAACCGTTTTTGTTACTGTGATAATAGGTCTGAACAGAGAGGAATGTCAAGCGCTAACAGCCTGGGCATACAATCTGTTTTTCCAGTGTTTTTCCCGATTAAAAAAAAAAAAAGAGGTGGAAAAAGAATAAATGCTTCATGTCATTGCCAGTGACTTTCCACTGGATTTGGGGAGCAGGAGGGAGGCAAAGAAAAGTTGATGAACTCAATCAGCAATGTGGTAAAAACCAGCTGTCTACTGCCTTAGAGGCACTTTAGAGTTGCTACCAATTTAAAAAAAAAGAAAAGCGAAAAAATTAATAAAGGGCCGAAAGTAAGTCATGATAGAAATTGAAATGCTGGAGAACAAGCCTGCAGGCACCCTGCTCCCGCCTACACTTCTCAGGAGTAAACGGGGTCAACCAGGGCAGGGAGGGGACGTGGGTGGCCTGAGTACAACTCAGCTTTATCAGAAACCGAGCCAGAATTTGATCCATACTCTTGGCTCCCCCCAAAAAGTGTGTCTCCTGAACAATTCTCTATAAATACCAGAACACCCTACTGAATTTCAGTGGTTCTGTTGGACTCACTTGAATTTTGAGAATATTTTGAAGGACTCATCGCCAAGCTCCAAAGCCTTGCCAGGCCATGAGTCACTTCTGGTTATATTATCATTATCCATATTTTAGAGATCGTAACTATTATAGAGAAGAGAAAGAGACGGAATGTTTACTACAGTTTCCTGGTGGCTAGTATAGAATTCGCCTGCAATACAGGAGACCCAGGTTCAGTCCCTGGGTCAGAAAGATCCTTTGGAGAAGCGAATGGCAACCCACTCCTGTATTCTTGCCTGGAGAATTCCATGGAAGAGGAGCTGGTGGACTACAGCCCAAGGGGTTGCAAAGAGTTGGACATGACTGAGCGACTAAGCATGCATTTCACAGTGTCCACCAACTCCCCAAATCCTTTAAATCAGTTCACACGTCACAAGAGAAAAACAGCATGATTAATTACTTGGCAGAATAGTTTTAGATTTTTTTCATTTTTTTCTGTTTTCAGCTTTTTGGTTTGTTGTGCTGTTGTTTAAGGGGCTTCTCTGGTGGTTCAGCAGTAAAGAATCCACCTGCGATGCAGAAAATGTGGGTTTGATCCCTGGGTCAGGAAGATCCTCTGGAGTAAGAAATGGCAACCCACTCCAGTATTCCAGTATTCCAGTGTTCTTGCCTGGGAAATCTCATGGACAGAGGAGCCTGGCAGGCTACAGTCCATGGGGTCACAAAAAGCTGGACACAATGACTTAACCATTAAGCAACAATAACAACAATAAACCTGTTGGTACAAAATGAGTGAATTCTCACCTGTCGGTTCCCTGTGAAAGAGGCCAGTGGTGGGACTCCATATATTTTAACACTTTCTTCTTCACATTCTTTTTTTTTTTTTCCCCAGCTTTTTATTTTATATTGGAGTAGAGTCGATTAACAATGTTGTGATAGTTTCAGATGGACAGTAAAGGTACTCACCCATACATATACATGTATCTTCATGTCCTTCTTTAATTTACTTGTCTGGGGCTTCCTTGGTGACTCAGATGGTAAAGAATCTGCCTGCAACATGGTAGACCTGGGTTCAGTCCCTGTGTCGGGAAGATCCTCTGAAGAAGGGAATGGCTACACTTTTCAGTATTCTTGCCTAGAGAATACATGGACAGAGGGACCTAGTGGGTTACAGTCCATGGGGTCGCAAAGAGTCAGGCACAACTGAGCGACTAACACTTTCACTGCCATCTGTACTGCTGATCCATATGGTACCAATGGGCTTGTTGAGAGAGGGCTATGTGTCACAAACACACACTGCTCTGCTTTTTTCTTCTGCTTGTTGGGTTGATACTCAAGAGAAGCTAATAGCAGAGAGGACTTCATGCTTCCATCAAAGCTTTCACTCTCTGACTTGATAAGAAGGGGGACAAGGGAGAAAATGATAGAAGAACCCAGAGTGGGGTTATTGGCAAGTTATGAAAGGTCTCAACCAGTTTGGGGGTCAGTGGAATATTTTTGGCAGAAATTAATTTCCAGAACCATTTATAAGACTGATTTCATTCACTCCTAAATATGTATCATGACTACATTAGGTAATAGAGCTACAAAAGGAGAGAAGGCTGGAGAGAGGAGCTTTGAGCTGGGAGTGGACGTGTGAGTCAGATTTCTAAAGTTGGAAAAGAGAATTCCAGCCAGAAGAAATAGCTGAAGCCTGGAGGCACGGAGGCTCCAATGTTCTTGGCATTTAAAGAAATACTGAATAACATTAAGAAGGGAATTATCTGGGTAGTTGTGAAATTCAGAGGCCCCTGACTTTGGTTCAGAAAGAAGAATAGTTATAGGGGTGATATAAAAATATCACATCCTTGTAGAGCCCCTTTCATCCCAGCCAAGAAAATTAAGAAGTCCCTTTCGTTCCGTCAGCCCTTGTGGATTATCTCCCTTCCAAAACTGTTTATGTGCAACGTGTGTGTGTGCGTGCCTAAATACACGCACATACACACATCACCGTGTACTATTAACCTGCCCGACGTACAAAGCTTTGTTGTTGTGTGAGAGAGAAGTTCTGGAAGACAGAAGTCAGTAACCATCTCTCATTCAACTGTAAACTCTACAGTCCCAAGCAGCTTGAGGCACAAGCATACACTTCATAAATATTTGGTGAGTTGAAGTGAATGAGATCAGCTGGCAGGATAAGATGTTGTATATGCAGAGCCGTCCCTCGGGCTTCCTATATTTGTATTCATGACTTTGTTCCCAAATACACAGAAGATGGGTGGGAAGCCTGTGTAATCTTTTGTCTTAGTTCAAAGGCAAAAAAAGGAAACTAATAAATATTGAGTGTCTTCTAAATATTTTACTTGCACTCGTTTCACTTTATTTACCTAGAATTTTCCCCTTGTGATAGTCCAGAAACCTGAAGTTCACGAAGATAAAGCCACATTAAGGCTGCACAGCTGGTCTGCAACAGGAATAGGATTTACATGCACATCGCAGGATTCCAAGGACGCTTGCTGCCTTGGGCTTTGCACCTTCCTCCAGGGCTTCTTGGGAACCTAAGCAGCCTTTCATTTTACTAAAATGAAATTCCTAAGTTCCCTTTTCCAATGAGCATTTTTTTTATCTCCATTCACAAAAGGAAAAAAGAAAGAAAGAAAGAAAGAAAACTTCCTCTGACCAATGGAAAAAATAAGCCATTGCTTTGCTTACTGGCATAAAGCCTGATCATTTGGGCCAGGCTGTGAAAGAGAGGGACGGCGATTCTCATGGAAAGGGAGCACTCCACCCACTCATGTTTGTGTTTCTCTGAGGTTAAC
>SJXQ01000280.1:22884-108190 GCA_006408695.1 Aepyceros melampus
AGAATCTTATCGTCCCTATTAAAAGATAAACCTGAAAATTCAACCCTTATCACTCTAAGCTTCACACACTCCATCCAGCGCTTTCAAGGAAAACGGACAAAACATTTCTGTTTGCAGTTCAAGTTTGACTAGGCAGCATCTGCATTGCCTAGTGCAGCCTTGAAAAGGGTAATTAAAAACAGAGTGCTTTGTTTTGATACTGGCCAGGCCTTCTCTTTAGGAAATATATGGTAATAAAATGGGTGAAATAAGGAGTTGAAAGAATGAAATCAACATCCTCTCTCAAAGTCAACCAAATGCTGTGTGAAAATCCATGTTTCTTCCACGTGGATTGTTTAGTTAAGTCTGATTCCAGCCCCGTGGAGCTCTTCAGTCCACGCAGCTTCATCCACCAGCATTCTTGCTGCACTCCTCATGGAAACAGAAATAGGAATAAAGCAAGATTTTTCTCTTAGAGGAGCAGATAAGTGATATAAACAAATAATTATTTTGGAGTGAATCTCAGTCAACCTCTCCAGCTTTAACCCATAACACAATGAACTTGGGCTCAGTCACTCAGTCGTGTCAGACTCTCTGCGACCCCGTGGACTGTAGCCCGCCAGACTCCTCTGTCCATGGAGATTCTTCAGGCAAGAATACTGGAGTGGGTTGCTATTCCCTTCTCTAGGGGATCTTCCTGACCCAAGGATCAAACCCACATCTCCTGCATTCCAGGCTGATTCTTTACCCATGAGCTACCTGGGAATCCCTTGTTCATTCATATTTCTGCTTGGTTCCAACAACATAGGTAATGATGGAATTTATTTTTTTAGCTTTGTTTAGGCTCCACCCTGAATCAGATCAAGAGATATGCATGCTTCCAAAAAATCTTCAGAGGTATTGCCATGCAGAAAAAAGGATCTTCACACATAATTCCATACAAGAAAACTGAGAACTACCTAATAAATTGGATCCATGAGAACACACTCTCT
Source organism: Aepyceros melampus (assembly GCA_006408695.1). Lineage (NCBI taxonomy): Eukaryota > Metazoa > Chordata > Mammalia > Artiodactyla > Bovidae > Aepyceros > Aepyceros melampus. Next base: position 23,856 of record SJXQ01000280.1, read on the forward strand.
GAATCCATCGTCCTCTCATTTGTCTTCACAGATGTGTTAGTTACTTTAAAAGATGGGTCTTGGGTCTTGCAAAATGACAGCTTTTCCTTTTGCTTACTCTTTGTTCTCAAACCGGGCTTTAACATAACCTATTTGATATTTTAAGAGGCTGAGAGAGACAGACTACCAAGGTCAGAGCAAGCAAATGTCGTCTTGGGAACTGAAAGATGTATGCACGTCCAAGGCAGATGTGATTCTTTTTCTCGTGTTGGGGAAGAGCCGCTAGACAAACAAACCTTCAGAGCAAGTGCAGAGGTGCTGGACTGGGCACCTTCTGCTAATGTGCTGACCACTGATGGACATCAGCCAGCTGGCAGGCAAAGGCTGCAGTCTAAAGGGAATATCTTACACTCCGTCCTTCCCAGCAGAGATGGCCAGCCTCTTGTATAGTCGAGGATTCAGCTAATTAAATTTTCTTCTGCAGATTAAAGCTAAACTTTAAACAAATCTCTCACTATCACTTATTCACCCAACCCACACTTAGGACTGTTGGATAAACTTGTGTGTGCGTTCATGCTCAGTCACTCAGTCGTGTCTGACTCTTTGTGACCCCGTCAACTGTAGCCCACCATGCTGCTCTGTCCATGGGATTTTCTAGGCAAGAATACTGGAGTGGGTTGCCATTTCTTCCTCCAGGGGATCTTCCCAACCAGGGATCAAACCCCATGTCCTGCATCTCCTGCAATGGCAAGCAGATTCTTTACCACTGAGCCACCTGGGAAGCTCTTGATATACTTGTAATTGTCCATAATTCTTAACTCCAGTGAGGACAAATGATTGTAGGGGTATACTAAGAATTAAACTGAGAGGACTCCAATGCCTTGGTTGCAGACCAAAACCTAAGCCTGAGCCAATTCCTATAAATGCACTTCTATCTGAGAAATTGAAATGTAAAGACTGGCCAATAGCCTGAGCCAATTACTATAAATGCACCTCTATCTGAAAAACTGAAATGTAAAGAATGGCCAATAACAAACAGCCAAATAAGGCAACCATCTAAGCTGCAGCCAATCAGATGATCTCCTTGCTCTGCTCTGCTCTGCTCTGTAAAGGCTTTCCCTTAGCTCCTGTTGGTGGAGTGTTACTAACTACTCCTGGTTCGGCACTACCCAATTCAAATCGATGCTTTCTCAAATAAGCCTCGAAGATTTTAATGTACCTCTATTTATCTTTACTGTATAATATTCTTTACAGGGACCACCAGAGAAATGCAAATCAAAACCACGATGAGATACCGCTTCACACCTACTAGCATGGCTAGAGTCAAAAATACAGATACTATCAAGTGCTGGTGAGAATGTAAAGAAGATGTATCCTTTGTCCATTGCTGATAAGAGTGTAAAATTGTATAGCTGCTTTGAAAAACTCTGAAAGGTCCTTAGAAATTTAAATGCAGTTAACAAACTACCCAGAAATTCTACTCCTAGGCATATAACTAGAGAAACAAAAGCATGTGTCCACACAAGAACTTGTACAAGAATATTCATAGAAGCATGATTCACAATGACCAGAAAGTACCTAAATGTTTCATCAACTGAAGAATGGGTACATAGAACGTGATATATACATAGAATGGAACATTATGCAGATATAAAGAGAAACGAAGTACTGCTAAAACTTGAAAACATTATGCTAAGTGAAAGAAACTAGTCACAGAAGACCACATAAGATTCCATATACATGAAAGTTCAGTATAGGCAAATTTGTGATGACAGAGAGTTACATTACTAACTGCCTAGCCTGAGGGGAGAGAGTATATGGGAAGTGATTACCAATATATACAGGGTTTCTACAGTGGGGGATCATAAAGATGCTTTAAAACTGAGATGATGATTGCACAACTTGGTGAATATACTGAAAAAACACTGAACTGTAGACTTAAAAAAATAAATTAAAGGAGTTATGAGTCAAAAAATAATAAAAAGGTGACTGCTGCTGCTAAGTCGCTTCAGTCGTGTCCGACTCTGTGCGACCCCACAGACAGCAGCCCACCAGGCTCCCCCGTCCCTGGGATTGTCCAGGCAAGAACCCTGGAGTGGGTTGCCATTTCCTTCTCAATGCATGAAAGTGAAAAGTGAAAGTTAAGTCGCTCAGCGGTGTCCAACTCTTCGAGACCCCATGGACTGCAGCCTACCAGGCTCCTCCGTCCATGGGAGTTCCCAGGCAAGAGTACTGGAGTAGGGTGCCATTGCCTTCTCCGAAAAAGGTAGCTACAGAATATTTAAGTTTAGCTCAGCGGATAAAACAAGGCTCATAGAAAATCATGACAATGATATTGATCCCTACCCCCACCCTCCAAAGGAGCCAAATGACCACTACTCTTTATCACTTTGCTTCCCCTTTTGGTCAGCCTTCATGATGCAGCATCAGATCTCAACAACACTGCCTCCAGCCAGATGTTTCTTCAACAGTATATGCAAGAAGAAGAAAAACTTTTCATTTTGAAAAAACTCAGCAGTAATAGTCCAACAGCCACCAGTCAATCAGCACAGACTCTATGCAATTAGAATTGAAACCCAACCAATCAAAACTTCCACGTTGTCAAGTACATGACCACTGAATATCAGTTCTGGAAATAAGATTGATTTCTCATCAAGAGTGGACATTTTTAAAGTAGATGCTGTTTATCTCTTGGAACAATATTCATCTTTTATGTACCTTTAAATTATTAAGAACATGTGAAATTGTATTCATTTGTATTGTTAACTTGCCGCTACGGCGTTATGGCAAGTTATCTACAGTGGAGACCAGATGAAGAGATGAAGTAGATGTGATATACATACATGTATATGCACACACACGCACACACAATGAAATACTTCTTAGCCATAAAAAAATGAAATGTTGCCTTTGTGGTAACATTAATGGGCTTATTTCACTTATGCTAAGTGAAATAAGTCAGAGAAAGACAAATGATACCACTTATATGTGAAATCTAAAAAATAAAACGAATGTAACAACAAAAAAGCAGACTCACAGATATAGATAACAAACTAGTAGTTACCAGAGGGAAGAGGATGGGAAGGCGGTCAACAGAGATCGGGGATTAAGTACAAACTATTATATATAAAATAAATAACTACAAGAATATATTGTATAGTACAGAGAATATAGTCAATATTTTAATAACTATAAATGGAGTATAACCTTTAAAAGTTGTGCATCAGTATGTTAAACACCTGTAACTTATATAATGTTGTATATAAACTGTATCTCAATTTTTTTTAATGTTCTGCTTTGAACAGTGGATTACAAAATAGTTGTCTTAGCCATATGGAGTATATTTACTCATTTTCAGTCAGCATTTAGAGAGCCACTTCACACATGGCCCTGTGGTCAGGGCTTACCAGAAGTTATCAGGTACAGTTAGCTTCATTTTACCAGTCATTCTATTCTAAAAGAACTCAAAACCTGTCTGCATCTTCAGATTAACTACAAAGTAGACACTGGGCAGCTTCTGGAAATTATTTAGCCTTCCTCCTTTACTCACATCATCTATGAAATGGGAATAATTGCTTCAATCCTGTTACACCAGGTAACAAATAATAGTCTAGCAAATAATGAGGCTTAGGAACTGGGTAGAAATTGAACAAAATGCTTAAGTACTAATTAGCAATATAGCTTAGCAGATTGTAGTTGGTGGAAGTCCAAATCTATGCAAAGTGAATGTCAGCTTGTTGCTCAACTTGTTTTAATTATATCTATATATGTATATATACATATGATATATTATATTATAATACATAAATGCATATATATATATATTTAATGAGGAGGGCATGGAAACCCACTCCATATTCTTGCCTGGAGAATCCCATAGACAGAGAGGCCTGGCAAGCTACAGTCCATAGAGTCATAAAGAGTTGGACAGGACTGAAACAGCTTAGCATGTGCATATATTTAATCATAAATATATATACCTTCTAAGCACCTTCTCTTTAGAAATGACCAATGCTGAACCAACTGGGCCAGATGCTGTATTTTTTCCATGCCTTGCTGGGCATCTGTTGATCTTAAAATTAAAAAGGGTTAGAATGGCCAAAGTGATTCCATATCATTGTGAATATGATTTTGTCTATGTGAAATACCATAGAAAACCTTAAATTTTTATATCAAATATGTTTATGCATGAGGTTTGAGCAAAGAACAGTCATTGTGTTCTTGGGTTGTGTCAGGCAGGCTTCATGCTTCTGACGTGTTTTCCAAATAAGACGTAGAATCAGCCCACATTTGTCAAATGCCTGCTCTGTTTCAGACTTTGGACTACACAGATGGTTATGTCTTTAAATCCTCATTAAAATTCTGTGTGGTGAATATTCTGATTCTATTTTTGCAGATGAGCCCGATAAAACTTAGCAAGAAGGTAAATACTTCACCTAAAGTTACAGAAATAATAAAGGATATATAAAATTTAAACTCAGATCTTTCTTCTAACTTCAAGACTCCTCTACAACATGTGGCGGACAACAGTGTTGCCAAGAGGAGCAAATGACTGAGGATGGAGATGTATATTTTCCATGTTGAAATAGTTAAACCTCTTGCTACAAGAATGGCATATAAATAATAAAAAGCTTTTTCTCGACATACTCCTCTAGTGCAGATCCTTAGAAGTCCTGATTCTATTTTTAATTCTTATGTTTTTCTGGTTACTGAATTCCTGTGCAATTAAAAAAAGAAAAGCAAAGGGGTGGGGATGGGGGAAGAAAAAAATGCTTTGGAATTTCTTTCATGCTCTGTTCCCAGCCAGCGTGTGTATTTCTTAGTGTGTTTTTAAAAGGTTGCATTGACTCAGCAACAGGATAGCCAGCTACATGACAGTTCATCTCTGGTTTCTATTACCCTTGATTAATGCCAGGGATCGTGTTTATACTCGGAGTCTACACACCAGTTAGGGGTTTGGGGAATTTAGTTCCAGCTCTGATAAAAAAAAAATGTGCAGAGGTGGGGTGTGTGGGCAGTATGGGGCCGAGCAGCTAGACAGAGGGCTCCAGGCCTTTCACTGGCCATAGGGGTGAGACGTGATGGGCACAGGAAGGAGCAACCCACGGATCCTGGATTCTCAGCGAACAGCGCACACTTGCCTGTTTTTGATGACTGCCAGACTCCTTTCAGGGACACTCTTGGGGAAGATGATGGAAGTCAGAGCTGAAAGCTGTGTCCTTGTCAGGTTAGAGGAGTTGTAACCGTTGTGCCATTAATGAATGAGTCCCTTCACCAGCCAGGAGTTCATTACAACCAAAACTCAGGAGTCAGGGTGGGGCACTGGGGGATAAATGAATTGTTGAGAGGTTCATTTGGAAAGGCACTGAAGTTCATGTTTGTTCTCTGGGCACCGGCCCTTTCGATGGTTATAGAATAACCCTACCTCAGGGTTGATACAGACCGTGAAGGTCACCTAGTGCAGTCTGCATTTCATGCCTGAGTGTCTTCTATCATGTCTCACCAAAGATCGTATCTGGACAATTCCAGGAACAAAGAAGCCCAGTCCTGTTTTGAGGCACTCTTTCTGTTTTAAAAACCCTTATTCATATTCATTCAACACATATTTATTGAGACAACTCCGTGTTCAAGTTCTGTTTTAGACACTAGAGAAAAGCTGTAAACAAGCAAACAAACCAAAATAAAGTCTCAAGCCCAATGGACTTGGCTTTCCTTACATTAAGTCATAAATCGGTTAAACCACTGGGCTGCTTATAACCTTCGAGGTCCTCTTTTTTGGATAAAAAATGTTTAATTATTTCTCTTGTCAATATTTAAAGACAATGATAGTGTCTCCATTTGGCTGCTTTTTTATATATAATTTTATTTATTTGTTTTTGACTGTGCTGGGTCTTCACTGCTGCCTGGGCCTTTCTCCAGCTGTGGAGAGCAGGGGCTACTCTCTAGCTGTGGTGGGCAAGCTTCTCATTGTGGTGACTTCTCTTGTTGCCGAGCATAGGGCTCTAGGGCACATGGGCTTCAGTAGTCGCAGTTCCCTGACTCTAAAACACAGGCTCCACAGCTGTGGCACACCAGCTTACTTGCTCCTGGGCATGGGGGATCTTCTCAGGCCAGGCATCGAACCCATGTCTCCTGTCTTGGGAGGCAGATTCTTTACCAATGAGTCACCAGAGAAGCCCTCCATTTGGTTTTGTCTACTTCCCTCAACTATCCCTAGTTATGGAGTTCCAAGATTCTTTGCTACCTGGTTCCAAATTTCTGAACTGGCTCTGGTTTGTCAACGGTCCTTGTAAAGTGTGGTGCTCAGAAATAATTAAGATACTCGCTTAGAGTTCTGACCAGCATGGGATGTAGCAAGCACAGCACTTCTTTGTTCTAGTTCCCAGATGCCCATCATTATGATGAGGAGGCAGATTCTTTACCAATGAGTCACCAGAGAAGCCCTCCATTTGGTTTTGTCTACTTCCCTCAACTATCCCTAGTTATGGAGTTCCAAGATTCTTTGCTACCTGGTTCCAAATTTCTGAACTGGCTCTGGTTTGTCAACGGTCCTTGTAAAGTGTGGTGCTCAGAAATAATTAAGATACTCGCTTGGAGTTCTGACCAGCATGGGATGTAGCAAGCACAGCACTTCTTTGTTCTAGTTCCCAGATGCCCATCATTATGATGAGTTTACATTGCCATTTTTGATACCATATCTTACTTCTGACTCATATGAAACTCAGCTAATTTTTTAAACCCTGTTATTACACCAGGGTACTTATCTGCATTGGAAATAGGTCCTGTTTTCATTACTAACCAGCAGAGATCAACCCACATAATGAGATGTGCCTAAAAAACAAGATTGGGGCCCCTCAAAGATGTCTACACTCGATTTTCAGGAAGCCTGAGAACCACAACGATGCCCTGGTGCCAGAATTCTCCTCTACTGAGTGAGAAGTTGCAGATCCTAGTTATAAACGTCAAGTCTAAACCTCAGCTGAAGTGTCTGGAAGTGATGGAGCAAGAGTGGCTGTAACTTGGCACAGCTTTTATGATAATGCAAGTTAATACACTTTGAGCCCAGCAAATATCATTTCATTTAATCATCACAACAACCTTTTGAGGGGGGTACTGATTTTACCAATACCCTGATTTATAGATGAGAAAACTGAGACATTGAAATTAATAACTTGCCCCAAGTTTAGACAACTTTTAAGGGAGAAAAGGGACTTAAACACACATTGTTTAACTCCAAAACTCATCCACCTGGTTGCTATAATCACCTGCCTTCTCAAGTCCCTTGCTGGCTGCCCAGGAATGTTCCTGAGAAGGAAAAAGATATATCTGCTCTAACACATTATTCTTAAATTCTCTTTTAAAATTAATCATCAAAAAGAGAAAGAGTGAGAGAAATAAAGAGAGGGGAGAGAGAGAGAGAAGGAAAGAGGGAGGGAAGAAGGGAAGGAAGGAAGAAAAAAAGGATGGAGGAGAAAGAAAGAAAAAAAGGGAAAAGATTAACTTCTCCCATAGGATCAGATAAGCAGGGATATTCTCTGGGATCCTTTTATGAAAATCCTGATCCTGACCTGATAAATCACGACAATCTCCATTTCAGATACCAAATAGGGACTGTGCTTGGCAATAAATAGCACTTTCTTTGTTTCTTCATCTTTTCCCATCCTTCCCAACAGGAGCTCACTACATTTTCTCTGATGGTCTGACTCAGAGGATGAGTTCTAGGTTATGTGGTTCACACCCAGACAGTGAGCTGGCAGAAAAGTTCTGCATGGCAGTCTGCTGGGCTGGACCACACAGCCTGACTGTAGGCTGTTACATTCTTGCCACCTTCAGGGATCCCAGGCCTTGAGGAGGGACCTTTCATGGACTGAAAAGAAACCTCCATTAATCAGTGGTGAGGAAGAGAATATCTCGGATTTTAGCCCAGTAGGGACACGATTCCACAGTGTAAAGAATCCTTTCTCCCATGCTCTCCCGTCTTGTTTCATAAGGAAATTTGTTTTCTTTTATGTTTCCACCTATATAAAAGGATTCATTTTTTTCTTCTTTTTATTTTGTCTGTGTTGCTTCTCTCTGTGTGCGTTCTTTCTGTATTCGCTATGTACCTCCAAAGGAAATAACCAAACCATGTAACAATAAAATTGGAATTATTAGTTTGCTGGAACTTTCCTGTTTCATTTACCGAGATGCCTGATGGTCAAATAATTGAGAAGCAATCTATGTAATAACAAAAGTAGAAAACAACAGTCACCTCTTATTTTTATTTGTTTTTGGCCTTTCCGCCTGTGGGATCCTAGTTCCTGGGCAAAGAATAGAATCCACGGCCCCTGTATTGGGAGTTTGGAGTCTTAATCTCTGGACTGCCAGGGAAATTCAACAGTACACTTCTTAAGCATTTAGAGAGAGTTTAGTTGTGATTTTTACCTCATTTTTCTTCCATTTAAACTGGAATTCAAGGGCTTTTCTCACAAAAGAGCCCCAGTTTGCTAAACTTTGTTACCAGTTGAGATCCAAACATGTTGATACCACACTGACTGACTTGTTCTTCAATAATTTTGTTTTTGTTTCTATACGGAAGTTACTAGGTAAAATGTCCTAATCTTACAGATTCAATGTAGCATAAAGTCAGATAAAAATAAATGTGTTAAATACAGTCCTTACAAAGATTTCCAATCACAGACCCAAAATTGTACTCAGAGAAAACTGAAGTATCTTTTCCCTTGAAAATCCTTCCAATTTATTTGGTAAGAATTCTATGAATATCTAAAACAGCAATGATGGGGCTTCCCTGGCCATCCAGTGGTTAAGACTCTGTGCTTCTAATGTAGGGGGTGCAGGTTCGGTCCCTGGTTGGGGAACTAAGATCCCACATGCTGAAGAGAAGAAAAAAGAAATTAAAATAGCATGCTTTAAGTCATTTCCAATAATGGTCGCAGAGTAGTATTTCCCTGTGAGGGGAGATTCCTCATAGGGGATGAGAAAGTCACAGGGAACTCTTTTCAGACTCTAAAATCTAGCTAGTTCTTGGAAGGACCTATTCATCCCAGAGGTATTGCAGCTGACATAAGAGTTTTCCTACTTTAGGGGAGCTGAGTGGGTAGTTTTAACAGCCTCAGAAGAATGCAAGATGTTGCCGGAAGATATGGTCCATGGTGACAGCAGTGAGTGAGAAGGCAAATGACCCATGTGAGATTCTTCAGTCTCAATCTCTGCTATTTGACCCTCAATCCAAAGACACAGGGTCTGTGCCACTTGATACAGGAGATAAATTGTTCAACTCCAGTCTGTGTTCTATTAGCACCTGGATTTGGTTCCTTAGAAATGCTGCTGACTGTGACTTTATAGATGCTTTGGCTCATTCAAATGGTGGATTGATGGCCTCGGAGCTTTGGGTGACTCTGTTCATAGAATGTGTTCAGACTTACAAATAACTCTGATGGTGATGGAGATAAAAATAATCTGAGTGCAGCTTATGTATGAACCCCACTCTCCAGAGCCAGCAACAAGACATCTCTGATCTCAGATGTGGCGTCACCCTTCATCCCGAGGAGGATTCTTCCATAGCTGGTTAACTCCTAAGCCATTGACTGCAAGGGCTCCTTGTGCACTTGTCCTATGTCTCAATGTTTTTGAAAGATCTTTAGTGAATTTAATCAGAGAAAAGGGGCAAACAAGAAAAATATATCCAGTGGAAGAATTCTCAGGAGGGAAATGCCAGAAGCTGCTTCAAATGTCAAAAGAGAAGCAGTTCAGATTTATATTTGTATATTCTTTCATTTGATCTATCCAGTGGGCCTGAAACAAATTATTCTTCTATAGATGAGAACATGGATGTTCAAAGTAAACAAACAACTCTGACCCTCAAACCAGTATCTTTCCACTGACTTTCCCATCCGCTGAAGAACTGACAAGGGAGCTGTGAGTGTGGCATTGATCTCTCCAGGCTCTTTTTGCGGGGATGCAAAGGGCTGATTTCTCTTTGTTGGTCCTCTCTGATTTTCTCCATCTTTATACTCTCCTCCTACCTTCCCCACTCCCCACTAGATATTGGCTCAGAAACACGTTATCAAGGGAGCATAGAATTTCTACTGCCTAACTCGGCTTCCTAAGCAAGTACCCTAAGAAACACTCTATACTGTTGTACTTTGGCACCTTTGTAATTCCTAGCTGCTCTTTCAATCAGCAAACATGAATGAAACCAGTATTTACTGGATAAAAAAACAAAACCTTGTGCTACACGTGACAAGCATGCAGTGATATCACCCCAGCCTAAGGTAATTTCAGCCTACCAAGTAGATTCAGTAATCCATTCCACAACCTTGCACTGAGCATGCTATTCACTTCTTAATCCAGGCACTGCCAGCTGCTGAGTTAGAAAGAATAAGCATCTGAAATGGATCTTGACTGTATAGCATAGGGAACTCTTCTCAATGCTCTGTGGTGACCTAAATGAGAAGGAAATCCAAAAAAGAGGGGATATATGTATATGTATTGCTGATTCACTTTGCTGTATAGCAGAAACCAACACAACGTTGTAAAGCGACTAAACTCCAATAATTTTTTTTTTAAGTTGATGAAATGGATCCTGAAGGATAAGCTAGATGTTGACATAGGGTGTGATATACTCCATTTGGAAAGTGAGTAGACTCAGGAACTTGGGGACTTTTCAGGGCATCTAAGATGATCTGTGCAATTGAAACATGTGTAGATGAGGAAGGGAGTAAGAAGATGATGGAACCGAGGAAAGAACCACTTTGGACATCAAGTTAAAGTATTTGGATTATATAAGTGTGATTTTTGAAGATCTTCCTGTATAAGGAAATAAAAGGATCAGACATTTATTTCTTATGCCTCTTACTAGATTATAAGCTACCAGAATAAAGTGGGTGGCTATAGCTAAGCCACTTCTCCCACACCCGCCAGTCACTAAGAGAAAGAGACCCCTGTGCAATGTCTAATGTTATCTGGTCCCTTTAAAAAATGAGCCTAGAATAACCACGACTCCTCCCTCCTAGGGAAGCCCTCCTGGCACTATTTTAACCGGGTAATGAATTAAGCCCTGCTGAACTGCTCTCATAAATCAACTTGGAACTTTGGGAGAGAATATGGAGTCAGACATGGGGGCTCTGAAAGTCACCTAAAAAGACAAGAGGGGAAAGAAAGATGGATCAGTGGTGAGCCTCAGAAAGGATTCAGAGTTGAGTTGGCCACAAAAATGGAAGAAGCATAGAAGCTTCTCTTTCTTGGAGCTTAGTTATTGTTGGCAAGCGCTAGAGATTCTGCTGCAAGGACCTCCCATGGTGTCCAGCAGAAAAATAAAAAAAAGATGAGTCTGTGCTGGTGTTTTCCTTTTAATTAGGGTTATTTATAGAGCAGAGAATGCTGTGCTTATGCATTGCATGTTTTCTTTCTCAGTGCTCACCGTCAGCTTTTTCTGGACTTCTCACTGCAGGAACAGAGAGGCAACCAACCGCTTCTGGTTAGTGCCCATCTGAGACTTGGTCGGCACATGGAGGGGAGATTCCAGAAACCTCTGCTGAGTCAGGTGGAGATTGAGCTGAGTCTTAAGAAGTGCAAGTTCTTGAGGTCCTGCCACTTCTGTTCCAGAGAAGATGGGAACTGCTGACATGCAGTGGATGCCCCTGGGAAGGGACTCTCTGGGATTAGCCAGGGCTGTGACCCAGGAATCTCAGGAGACAGGGAGAAGAAATTGCAGATAAATCCCCCATGAAGAAGCTGATGGCTCTGAGAACTGAAGGAAACAACTGGCATATCTGTCCCCCGACAGCTCCAGGGTTTACAGAGGGGGGTGAGTGGCCCTAAGTGTATTGCTGTTGACTGAAAAGAGTCCTGGACAAGGAATCAGGAATTAAAATGCTAGTCCTGGCTCTATGATTAAAAAGGAGTCCTGGATCAGTCACTTCGTCACTTCTGGTCCTCAGTTTCTCTTTCTGTAAAATGAAGAGGCTTGGAAATTATGACCTATGGGAGTCTGAACTACTTTTACATTTTATGCATCCGGAAATTCTGTGAGAGGAGGTCAGATTTACTCCCTATCTCTTCAAAGCATCCTTGGCCAAAGCATTGCATTTCCCAGCATGCACTTGCCCAGAAGCGTGTGAAATGGTATGTACTTCAGACAAAAGGGAAAGAGATATAGTGGATGAGAACTGCCCGCGTGACACCGGGTATATAGAGATGCGTTAACAGATATGTCATGAATATGCACCCCTGGAATGCCTTACGCTATTATTTGATATGAATAATTCTTTACCTCTCTGAAGAGAGAAGTGCATGTGCTTCCAAAGGTAAGAAAAGTAACATAATTACCCAATAACAATCACACAAATGTAGGAGCATAATGGCAAAAAACTGAAAGGAACATTGGTGTCCACCAAGCCCCTCGTGGTTTCCACATCATGGTGGTGTTCTGTTGCCTCCCCACGCCACATCCCAACACTCCTGCTCATTAAATGGCCTCTACACACACTTTGCCTTTGCCTTGGGCACTGATGAGGAAAAGAAAAAAGGTAAAAGGTCACAGGAGAAGATTCTTGAGAAAGAATGACCAGCTAAACAAGAGGGGGAGGAGAAAGAAGGGAAGAGGAGGAGAGACAAGAGACCAGAGGGAATATTGCCTAAGGTGGACAGGAGAGAAGAGGTAAGCTTGGCCTGTGAAGACTACCTTTGATGTGCAGGCTGAGCTCTGCAACAGCCCTTCCCTCCTTTCCCCAAGCAGAGGAACCCACCCTTTGTACCCTTCCTTCCTGCTCCCATGGCTCTCCCATAACCTCCACCCACATCTCATATTCTGTTTCTGAGCAACCACTCTCGTAAGTGAATAGCATCGTTCCCATATTCTCACACAGATGTAAACAGTTCTCACTGTCACGCTGACTGCAGACAGACCTCTTTCTGTCTGCCCCCTTCAGTCTCTGCTGAAGATAAAGACAAAAAGAATGGTGAGAAACTATTTTTCCAGGGACCCAGGCACCAAAGACCAAACCTCCGATTTGGAGCAAGGCTGAGAAAAGTAGAAGAAAGATTGGCAAGGCTGCAAATTAGCTTAGAGAATCTGGTAGATACTCTTGCTTATAGTAAAGAGAGTTCCAGCGATTCACTGTGTTTTTCCTAGGAGCTTGCTCCTGCCAGTCAGTTTGCTTGAAGACCTTTGTAACTTCCGTAGTTCCCATATGCCGAGAAAGCTATTCTTTAAGAGGGGACTGCGAGCCTTTCCTCAAGTTGTTCTATCATCAGTTTGCAAAACCAAAGCCCATCCCTGCTCTACCAGGTTTCATCTGACCCCAAAGAATTTAGGGACTGCTGCTGGTCACCGGCATGGCATTTGGAGTCCCCAAAGAACTATGAAAAGAAGTACTCATCCTTGAAAGACTGGTTCAAACAACCTCATAGCAATTTTTCTATTCTGTTAGCCCACAGAAGGCTTACAGATCTCTTCTGACGCTAGAACACAAGCCAGGATTGATATACGTGATAGAAATGGCCCAAAGGAGTTCAATATCAAAGCTCTGGAATTTCACCCAAGTTCAAAAACATCACAGCCTGATTTCTTTTTAGTCAAGTCTAATGTTTTTCTATCTTTTCTTCTCACCAACTTTGAAACAATAGGCTTGATGGTAGAATAGTTTCTTTATTTAGCTCACAAGTTGGGAGAGAGTGTAGCCTTACCACAAGAAGCAAAGACACTTACAGTACAGCAACAGGTTTAGACACACCTATTCTCACACCAAGGCTCTTCTGCTGCTGCTGCTGCTGCTAAGTCACGTCAGTCATGTCCAACTCTGCGATCCCGTAGACGGCAGCTCACACAACCCTAAAGTCTAAACCCTTCCATACTTCCTCACCAGAAACATTCTGAACTGGAGACTTTAGCACACAGAAGAGCAAGGATCATCTGTATGTTTCTCTCCGCGTGGATCAGCACTAAAGTGGCTCTCATCTAAGTCTTCTTACATCTCTTAAGATTTCCAACTTACGTTTTCTACATTTTTGATTCTTAGGAAACTGGGGCTCCATTCAACCTCTTCCTACTCCTGAGAAACACATCTATCCATTAACACACATTCTTTCCTTTTCTTTCTTAGTCTAAAACGTCCTATATTTCTGAATCAGCAGCTATACACAGTTGGCATACCTGAGACATTTTTTTTTTCATTTCACACTTCCTAGCTTTTTTCTCCAGTTTTACTGAGATATAATTTACATATTATATTCTATTAGTGGGCTTCCCTGGTGGCTCAGACAGTAAAGAATCTCCCTGCAATGTGGGAGACTCTGGTTCCATCTCTGGGTCAGGAAGATCCCCTAGAAAAGGGAATGGCAACCCACTCCAGTAAGTTTGCCTGGGAAACCCCATGGAAGAGGAGCCTGGCAGGCTATAGTCCATGGGGTCATAAAAAGTCAACATGACTAAGCAGCTCTGAGGGAGATTCTATTAATACAAGATGTACAACACGATGACTTGTTACATGTATATATTGTAAAATGATCACAGCAAGTTCAGTTAATATCCATTATCTCACATAAGTACATTTTTTTTCTGTGAGATGACAGATTCTGCCAGTTAGAGCATTACTCCTAATTTTTTTCTGCCATTGCTCCAGTAGAGAAAAGCTTAGGGAGATATTGTGAAGTCACCATTGCTAATCCTGATTCAGCAGAGGATCCACTCTATGGCTTAAACTCCTTCCAGCCTTTCCCTGTAACATTTCCTTCTTATTCTTCGGTTTCCCTTAGAAAGGAGTTTTTCATTTCATCTCAATGTTGCTGGGATACAAATATTTTTCAGTCACTAACTTTCTCCCTACAATGTCAGCTGCAAAAGTTCTTGATTTGTGTACCCTTATCTCCACAGTAGGTTTTGATCTGTTCATAATCTGGAGAATGGTAAGGTAAAAATACTCGACAGCAAGGGGCTGCCCCGGTGGCTCAGTGGTAAAGAATCCAGCGGTCGGCGCAAGACACGTGGGTTTGATCCCTGATCCGGGAAGATCCCACATGCCTCGGAGCAACGAAGCACGTGGGCCACAACTACTAAAGTCCATGCACCTAAAGCCCATGCTCCACAACAAAAACAAGCCACCATAGTGAGAAGTCCACACGCCGCAACTACAGAAAAAGCCCACGCAGCAACAAAGACCCAGCAGCGCCAAGAATAAATAAATAAGTAATAGAGCACCTTAAAAAAAAAACTTGACAGCAAAATGAAGAGAATTCGCAGGCTGGTATTTCTATTGCCTTCTGTTCGCTAACCCATTTCTGTCTTCCAAGGAATCCTGATGGCCAAGGAGAATGCAGCCAGGCACCCTGACCTATGATCCAGCCCCCACACCCCAGGTTTGGTGGAATTACAGCTGAGCTGAGACACTGCACACACATTCTCTGTTCTTAGCATTATTGCATGACTATTGCTTAGAACTGACCTGGCTCCCATCACTGAAAGATGAAAAGTTATTTGAAGAAGAGTGAGTCTGAACCAAAATGAATGGTGATAGTCTTGTTTTCCAGTATGTTAAGTCACAGCCCATTCCCACTACGCATCAGTTTATCAAACGTCTCTGGTGAGCACAGTGATTTCTAATGCCCACCTAAGGAACCACTTATTTTAAGAAGTATTAAATACATCTACATTCAAGGACATTGTAAAAAACGGACAGACCTTTGAGTTTGTATTGGGATGTTGTCCAAGGAATATATAGTAATCCAGGTAAATTTCCTTTCTTCTTTTCTTCCTCCCTCATCTCCTTTCTTCCTTCCTTTCTCTTCTTTCTTTTTCCCTTTGCCTACCATCCCTTGATCCAAATGGCAAGCTTAAAACCAAAAGAATAAAGGCTCTGCTATGACCTACAAGACCTGAAATAATCTGATTCCTATTACATTTCCAACCTACTCTCCTGTCTCTGTCTCCCTCTCCCCTTAATCATTTTTTGATCATGTGGCCTGAAATATAAAATTTCCTTCCTTGCTAATCTTTCACACACTGTTCCCTCAACTTGGAATGCTCTTTGCCATCTGTAAACTGTAACTGACAACCATACAATCTTCAGATCACAAAGATACCATGTCTTTTGAAGAGAAGCCTTCTCTGTTGTCCCCAGACTAATTCATGGTGAACATCTTTGGCTTTTGTGCCCCTGCATCCACTCAACCTTCTAATAGTAAGCCTGTACCATCCTTTTGGGGGTCTAGGCTCTCCTTCAATCATAGACCCCACATCTTATTCTGATGGGGCTCCAAGGAGCACAGGCCAAGGCCAAAGCCTAAGTGGTTGCCATGGAAATGGGTTAATTACCCAATCAGACTTTTTTCTGAGAATGTTACTATAAATATCCTCAGCCTTTTCCACTGGCCTTGAAGTTGAGATGTAAGATCTGGAGCCTCCGTATCTACAAGAGCCTTGCATAACTGTGCATGGTATGCAGGCAATAGAAGCAGAGCTGAGAAACCACATTCAATGGCTTTGGAAACCCTGAGATGCCTAAAGACTTCAACTGTTTAATCATGTAAGCAAACAGAATTCTTTTTTTTTTCCTTAAGCCAACTTGATTTGGACTTTCATTTTCAAGAGAAAGTCCTGTGTTTTCTTGCATTTTGGCAGCTGTGATATGGGCAAGCATTTGTTCAGTGTCTTCCATCAAAATTAGAAATTCTAAGAGAGTTGAAACCCTCTGAATCATTGTTGTTTTCCAGTTTCTAGTATGATATGGAGCACATATTTGAAGATCAACATTTTTGATATTGTAAATCAACTATACTTCAATAATACTTAAATGAATACAAAAAAATATAAATGTTTAAAAAGCCCAAACTTTCCACTTGGGCTACAGAACATTATGATATGATATGCTAAGCTTTAACTTTTCAAACCAGGAATAATTAGTCCTGAATCAAGTACCCATAATTTTGTTCATCTTTCCATGTTGTTTTGAAGCTCTTTTAGAGCCAAAAGAGGAAAATGTTGAAGAAATAGCTTATCCAGAAGTGCAAGAGTTACTCCAGAGCAAATGGCATAACTTAGTTAATCATGTATTTTTAGAAAGAAGCTTTAGACGTTGGAGTCTTAAGCTAACAATTTCTCCAACAGAAGAATATTAGATTGTTTAAGGAAATGAAGAAAAAGGAAGGAGAGGTTTTATTATTGAAAGAATATATCCTTATTTTAGGAGGACATAAAGAGAAAAACAAAAACAATGGAATCATTGTAAACCCAAATGCTAGAAGAGAATTTGAAATAACTGTGTCTCAAAGAGTTGATCTCTAGCAATCCGGCCTGCCTAGGAAATGCAAAAGCAACTGGAATCCTTTGCAAAATGAAAACGCTTTTGAGTCACCCAAACAGAATGGGGCAATCAAATATTAATAAAAATTGCCCAAAACCTGGAAAAAATTAAAAGGAAGAGTAATATTTTCTTTCAATTGTTATTTATAGATCTGCTCAAGGACACTTTCATTGCTTTGGGGGAATCTGTGCATGTCTGACTTTCCTATTACAATTTGATTAGAGCCCAGATGCTATAAAGTTTCAGGTTAACTAGCACATTTCTGTCTAGTAGAGAAGAAAATCTGAAAGATTACTGTTTTATTGTCCTGGTGGACATTAACTGATTTGGGCCCCATCCTGAAAGCTTATTCTAACATTCTTTTTTTTTTTGGTTTGTTTATAAAATATCCAGTTCCTCGAAGCTGTCCTCTCTGAAGCAGCACTACCATCTTATTGATTCTCTCACCGACGAAAAATTACAAATAATGTTGGAGAGGTAGTCTTTTTCTATGTGAATGAGACTCATGTTTTTAATGTTTCTTTGAAACATTGCTATTTAATATTGTTCAAAATGTCCTCTGTGTGTGTGCTCAGTTGCTCAGTCATGTCTGACTCTTTGCAACCTCATGGACTATAATCCACCAGACTCCTCTGTCCATAGGATTTCCCAGGCAAGAATACTGGGGTGGGTTGCCATTTCCTCCTCCAGGGGATCTTCCCGACCCAGGGACTGAACCCAAGTCTCCTGCATGTCCTACATTGGCAGGCAGATTCTTCACCACTGAGAAGACATTGTTTCTAACTTTTTGAAAATTATTCTTTAATAGTTGTAGAGGTTCCAGTGAGATGCCTTCAGAGCTAAGTAAACAGAATTGCCTAAATATTCTTTTCATGAATTAAGTCCAGGAATGAATTAAAGTTCATTTCATGGATTAAACTGTCTTTTCTTGGTTCTTGGAGTGATTCTCAAGGGGAATGGCAACTTAACCTGTCCTGACTCCTTTTCTGATCTTTTACCCCTAGATTTTGTGTTTTTTTTTTTGTTGTTTCTGTACTTAGTTCGGTTTGGTTGTGGGTCTGTATTGTGCATGGCTAATGAGTTATTCCCTATAGATGGCCCCAAGATTGGCATCTAATTTTATCGTCTGACCATTTGGTGATTTCCCTTGGATGATGGACACCTATTCAAGGTGAGAACAGCAGAGAATGTGGTTTGCTGATTTTTGTGTGTCTTTCTGTCTACTTTTGAGTTCAAATAAAAATTACATATCCTCTGAGAAAGAGAACTAATCTTTTAGATCTAAGGTGGTAAGTTTTTCTGTTTACTTTGACCCATGGCTAAAGTTGTAAAAAGGAAGCCAGGGCATCTCTGTGTAAAAGTATTTACTTCTCAGTGTGTGAATGTAAAATATTTTTCTACCTCTAAAATCTATTAAGAAATTAGAGAATAATATATTTTAATTAAAAGAGCTTAAGTGTAGAGAGAATAAATGCTTACATATATCTAATATTTTCCCAGAATTCAGAATAGTTTCGTAGAAAATAAATAAAATAACACCTAATGTTTTACATATATATATAAATGGAATAAAAAGTTCTTTTCATAGAAACAGCTGCTGCTGCTGCTGCTAAGTCACTTCAGTCGTGTCCAACTCTGTGTGACCCCATAGACGGCAGCCCACCAGGCTCCCCCGTCCCTGGGATTCTCCAGGCAAGAACACTGGAGTGGGTTGCCATTTCCTTCTCCAATGCATGAAAGTGAGAAGTATAAGTGAAGTCGCTCAGTCGTATCCGACCCTTAGCGACCCCATGGACTGCAGCCTAGCAGGCTCCTCTGCCCATGGGATTTTCCAGGCAAGAGTACTGGAGTGGGGTGCCATTGCCTTCTCCGATAGAAACAGCTAGCCCAGAAGTATTTTTATGCAAAAGTCTAAGTTTACATAATTAGAGTGAATCCATCCTGGTTTGGTCATTTTGTTTGAAAATAGCCATATTTTCAAATCCTGGTTTTATCAGTGTTAGACATATAATATAAGCATATGCTTTATTTTTATAAAATTTGACTTTCAACTAAATTAAAATATAATTCCAATAAAGTTTTAACATGTTCTATAATGTTTCAGTTTAAAAATAAGCTGCAAAAATTCTTAGTTAACTTTAACTAGACCTTTTATTAAATTAATGATTAATCTCTGTTCCCTTAAATAGCTCAAAGTAAAATACAATATTAAAACATTGATGATAATATGTATCATAGTCTATATACTTTAGTTTCTTATTTTTGTAAGCTATGGAATGACTGTACCTTTGGGTCTTACTAAGGAATAGGACTTCCCTGGTGGCTCAGAGGTTAAAGCGTCTGCCTCCAATGCGGGAGACCCGGGTTTGATCCCTGGGTTGGGAAGATCCCCTGGAGAAGGAAATGGCAACCCACTCCAGTATTCTTGCTTGGAGAATCTTATGGACTGAGGAGCCTGGTGGGCTGCAGTCCATGGGGTCACAAAGAGTCGGACACGACTGAGTGACTTTACTTACTTACTTAAGGAATATGTTCATTTTGCCACTGTAAAAAGTTGTAGGACTTCCCTGGAGTTCCAGTACTTAAGGATCTACCTGCCAATGAAGGGGACACAGGTTCCAAATCTGGTCTGAGAAGATTCCACACGTGGTGGGGCAGGTAAGCCCATGTGCCACAACCACTGAAGTCCGCGTGCCTAGCGTCTGTGCTCTGTGATGAGAGGAGCCACCACAAAAAGAAGCCGGAGAGCCACAACTCGAGAAATCCCACGCACAGCATCGAAGACCCAGTGCAGCCAAAACCAATAAATAAAATAAAATAAAAACAACTTTTGAAAAAGTTGTAAAATGGGTGTGTGTGACTGCAAGCAGTGGTACCATGTATATCCTATCCTTGCAATTCTGCTTAAATGCTTGAGAATGGACAAATAATTATCAATCACTTCCCTCCCAGTTTTTCTCCTATGAAATTAGAAGTTAGTTAATTCAGTTACAAGTTGCAGTAAATATGCATGCTTAATACTGCACCAGCAGAGACAGGGGCAGGAGAATACAACTGTGTTTGCATATTGATGGAATGTATTTTGGTTTATCAAGAAGAACATGAGGGTAGGCCAGCAGTGCAGACATCCAGGGAAGAGCCGATGCTGCAGTTCAATCCCCCCTATTGGCAGAATTCCCTCTTGTTGAAAAGAGGCCAGGCTTCTGTTCTATCAAGCCTGCAGCTGATTGGGTACAGCCCACCTCCCACGGTAGAGTGCAATCTGCTTTCCTCAAAATCCACCAACTTAAATGTTAATCTCATCCAGAAACACCCTCAGAGGAATATTCAGAATAGCATCTGGCCGATTATCTGGGCACCTTGGCCCAGCCATTTCTCAGGTACACGTTTTCACACTTGAGTTTCAGGTACCTGTGATCCTAGCACAACCCACTGAATCTACTTTTAGAACTTGTTTGAATTTAAAGAGTATATCCCAAATTTGAGAAAAAGAGAGAAATAACAATTTACTGTACATGCAAAATTATTTTTGAGATTTCCCAGAAAGGGCTGGCCAGTCACAAAGATTTGTCCTTTCACCTTCTGTAACTATGAATACTATAAATGATTAGCATATGATGATCACCATATCACACTTGGTATGATCTGTACTTCTTAATTAGTTCAGGGATATTTCCCAAGCTATAGGGGAAGAGTTGTTAAGTCAAAGGATAATTTTATGTAGGTAAAATGTCATTAATATAAATGTTTCTGAGATTGTTTAAATTTAATGTTAAATGCTTAGTGGTGTCCAATTCTTTGGGATCCCATGGACAATAGCCCCTCGGGCTCTGCCATTCATGAGATTCTCCAGGCAAGATACTGTACTGGGTTGTCATTTCCTTCTCCAGGGGATCTTCCTGACCTAGAGATTGAACCCAGGTCTCCTGCATTACAGGAAGATTCTTTACCATCTGAGCCACCAGGGAAACTATACACTTTATGAATTAGAAATACCTGGAGATTTATTAATGCTTTCACTCCATATAACATAATCTTATCCTCAGGAGAAACATTTGTCAAACTCTTATGATATGGTTATGTGTTGTCCCCCAGTAGGGAATTTTGCACTTCTCCATTTGGCTATTATTGATGACTGTAATGAATTAAGGACACAAACTATTGTTAATTTCATACACACATATTTTCTGCTTTCCTCAAATGCTTACATAAAAGCTCACAGCTTTGTGTGTGTCATTCAACAAAGAACAATCTTAGAACTTCAAGCAAATGACTCTACCAAATGCTTTTAACTATTGATATTTTAAGGGGTAGAAATCCTTAAAGACAAACTTCAGAGCTTAAAGCTGATAATGCTGAGTCAATTGTCACACTATATCTTGGGACTGAGGAGGTTTTTAGTTCAAAAAGCAGATGAATTCAAGAACATAGACTGCTGTCCAAAATCTGGCAGCCCTAGAATTAATTTCATGAATAGAATAAATTGATGAGGGATGTTTAGTGATGGCTATTTATTTGGCAGGTGATTTATCTCTGAATGTTTATATTTTGATGGAAATAATGAGGAAGGTCATTCCTTTTCCTTTATAATCTACCTCTAATTTTAAATTTAGTAAGCTACACTCTTGTAAACTAAAATAAAAACATGTTGTAAATGGTAACTGATTCCCAGTGACCACTGAGAACTCAGAAATAGTTTGAGGCTTTGCAGACCATATGGTCTTGGTCACAACTACCCAGTTCTGATGAATATATCTAAATACTGAAGCATAGATTATATGTAAATAAATAGTGTGTTCCACCCCTTCATGGATCACAGCCTTGTCTTGGGGAAGGGGCTTGCATAACTCAATGAAGCTATGAGTCATACTGCGTAGGGCCACCCAAGACGAATGGGTCATAG
The DNA here is from genome assembly GCA_006408695.1 of Aepyceros melampus. NCBI lineage: Eukaryota > Metazoa > Chordata > Mammalia > Artiodactyla > Bovidae > Aepyceros > Aepyceros melampus. Next base: position 46,038 of record SJXQ01000280.1, read on the forward strand.
TGGAGAGTTCTGGCAAAACGTGGTCCGCTGGAGGAGGCAATGGCAAACCACCCCAGATTTTTGCGTGGAGAACCCCATGAGCAGTATGAAAAGGCAAAAAGATATGACACTGGAAGATGAGCCCCCTCAGATCAGAAGGTGTCCAATTTTCTACTGGGGAAGAGCAGAGGGTAATTACTAATAGCTCCAGAAAGAATGAAGTGGCTGGGCCAAAGCGGAAATGACACTCGGTTGTGGATGCGTCTGCTAGTGTTGAGCAAACTCCCCAGGAGAGAGTGAAGGACAGGGGCATCTGGCGTGCTGCAGTCCATGGAATCACAGAATGGAATCACAGTCATGGAATCACAAACTTCCACTGAATGAGAACAACAAATTGTGTTCCAATAAAAGTCTGTTTACAAAAACGGGTGATGGACCTGATCTAACCCAGCGAACTGTAGTTTGCCAACACCTGATCTGGAATATCCTGGGATTTCTCCACCCAGGGATCTTAACTATTCCAGTGCCAACCTAATTTTTAAGTCTAAAGTGTTTCACGCATAAGCTTTCTTTGGTGAATTTCTTTTAGGGCCTTTGTGTTGGTAAGGCTTTTCCTCCACCTCTGTCTAAATGGATGTTTTTATCTCCAATGTGGCAGAAACTAATAAGCACCAGCACTCTTTCACCCAAGTTGGAATTAATTAAGAGAGAAACATGGGAGTTAGGTAAGGATAAAATCTATTTTGAAGAATGCAGATGGGGTTTGCAGCCAAGTGAACATGCTAATACCTCATTCTGAATTAGACAGTGACTAACCCAATCACAAGCACATCTGGATACAGACCTCTCCATGGGGACCTATTCCTGCAAAAGTCAGAGCGTAAGTAGCAAAGATATACACTCTTCAGGGATATCTCTGGAGAGGAGTAAGGAAGGGGCTAAATAATACATGCCCAGGTGTATATTCCAAATCCTCAGTCAGAAAGGTAATTCTTCAGACTTCCTTGGCAGTCCCATGGTCAAGACTCTGCACTTCCATTGCAGAAAGCATGGGCTTGATCCCTGGTCGGGGAATGAAGATCCCGCATGCCAGGTGGTGAGGTAAAAAAAAAAAAAAATGAAGAGAAAGAATTTTTCTTTCCCTAATGTTGTTTGTATTAGGGGATTCAGAGATCATGAATATTTCTGTACTAGAGATTTATCCACAATGAGATATATGTGAAAGCGAAAGAGCTAGTCACTCAGTTTTGTCCAGCTCTTTTGTGACCCCATGGAGTGTAGCCTGCCAGGCTTCTCTGTCCGTGGGATTTCCCAGGCAAGAATACTGGAGTGGGTTGCCATTTCCTTCTCCAGGAGATCTTCCTGATCCAAGGACTGAACCCAGGACTCCTACATTCAGGTGAATTCTTTACCATCTGAGCCACCACGTATAAACTAAAAAGGTTTATGTTAAAAAAGAGTGAAAAACCAAAAGTTTTCTCCCATTGCCTAAATAACCTTTGATCCTTTCATTTTCTTGATCAAAATGTTCAATGACCCCTCTTGCCTTAGAGCACCAAGACTGAGATCTTGCTCTGGTATGAGAGATGATTAGCTCTCTGGCTATAAGTTGCTGTGGTAATATCACTATTAGCTACCATCTAGAATCACTCCAGCCAGATTCATCTATTCACAGTTTCTAGAAGATGACATTCATGTTGCTGTCTCCTTTTGTCTCCCTGTGCCATTGCTTCCACCAGTAATGCCCTTTTTGGTCTTCTCTAGCCTCTGAAAATTTCCTTGATGACTGGTTATCAATGCCCTCTTTGCCCTTGAGTCCAAAAGCCTTTAGTGCCTGTCCTGCTCTTTCAACATTTGCCTTTATATTGTCAATAAATTTTTCACAGCTATATCCTAGCTCCAAATCTAGACTTTTGGTTCCTTAAAGATCAGGAACATTTAGGGAACAGTCCATGAATTGCAAAGAGTCGGACACAACTAAGCAGCTAAAACTGCCTTGTCCAAGTAGCCAGCACAGTGATTTCCCCTAATGTTTATCCTCAGTCGCTTAGTCATGTCTGACTCTTTGCCACCCATGGACTGTAGCCCACCAGGCTCCTCTGTCCATGGGATTTTCCAGGGAAGAATACGGGAGTGGACTGCCATTTCCTTCTCCAAGAGATATTCCCTACCCAGGGATCAAACCTATGTCTCTTGCATCACTTGCCTTGGCAGGTGGGTTCTTTACCACTGTGCCACCTAGGAAGCCCCTTTCACCTAATGGAGGTGTTCAAATATTTGCTCATTGATTAAGTACCCTTGAAAATTATTTGTTAAATGTTAAACAGATGGTGATGGACAGGGAGGCCTGGCGTGCTGCGATTCATGGGGTCGCAAAGAGTCGGACATAACTGAGTGACTGAACTGAACTGAACTGAACAGATGTCTAACAGTTAGGTTTCTTCACTAATCCAAATTACTCCAATCAGTAAAAATGAATGAGGACTAGCTCTATTCAGAATAAAGTCTCCAGGAAATTTCACACGTTTTATGCTGATATTGCAGAGAAGGCAATGGCACCCCACTCCAGTACTCTTGCCTGGAAAATCCCATGGATGGAAAAGCCTGGTAGGCTACAGTCCATGGGGTGGTGAAGAGTCAAACACGACTGAGCAACTTCACTTTTCACTTTCATACATTGGAGAAAGAAATGGCAACCCATTCCAGTGTTCTTGCCTGGAGAATCCCAGGGACGGGAGAGCCTGGTGGGCTGCCGTCTATGGGGTCGCACAGAGTCGGACACGACTGAAGTGACTTAGCAGCACCAGCATCAGCATGTTGGTGCTGACCGAGAGTCATGAAATGAGTGTTTAGCTGGGCTGTTCCCACTACTGTGGAAATGTGGGCTTGCTGGGCTTCCTGACCACATCCTTCTTGAGAATGGCACATATACCAAGAGTAGCTGCTTCCAGCAATAGAAATGGTCTATTCAGATTCTTTCTTCTTCAAGAAATCTGTTGAATCCTCTTTTACAATTATATCAAAATAATTTGAAAGTGTTAGAACACTGGTGCAGAAAGCACAGGCCTTTCAAATAACACTGTTTCATGAAACATGAATGTGAATTAGTCAAAGCAATTTTTTTACATCGGTAGTTCAGTACAGCTGTGGCTCCACACTGGGGGGGATGGAAACAGCCTTAGAAACTGAAAATGAATTTTGTGTTGTCACACTATTGGGAATAGACAATACTGCCATTTAGTGAGAAAGGGCTAGGGAGCTAGGTACCCTCCAATACACACAGAGGACATTCTCAGGCCAGGAAAAGTGACCCCACATTCCACATGGTTGGTTTTCAGATGTCCCTTCAGACATTCATGTGGGTGAAAACCTATTTATAATTACCTGAGTCTAATACTTTATTTCATTTACATTTAATACAGAGGACTTAATTTTAGTACATTTTAAAATGTACTTCATGCAGTTTGCATTTTCTATAAGTGCAACTACTATGTAAATCAAGAGAAGACAGCCTTTTTTGTCTTGTATGAAAAATTAACAAATTTTTTAATCATTCTGAAAAGTCACATTGCTAAGGGCAGCAGCACCTATAGCATCTGAATATCTGTTGCTACACACTCATCAGATAGAGAACCATCATCTCAAATATTTTTATACAGCATTTTCCAGAAACTATTTTTTCTCTAGATGTATTTGACCCATTGCTCCTTTTTTCTGTATATGTATTCATTTCTCTAGATGTACTTTACCTTTCTCTCAATAACATTTAAACATCCTCAATTATACTTATTGATTTGGGCTACAGTGTTCTTACATATTCATATCCCAGCCTTTAAACCAGGAACCAGAAGAGCAAAGATTCTCATTCTTACATCTTTAAAATTTTGCATCATACCCAATATGTAGAAGGTGCTATAAATGTTGAGTGGATATATTGATTCATTTTACATTTTTATAATAAATACTTACTATGTACAAAACAGGACTAGATGATAAAATTATTTCAGGGTATAAATCAGATATGGTCTCTGACCTCATGGACCTTAAACTCTAATCTGTGGAAAAAAATTATTAATTGCATAATTTTTAACTCTGATACAATTATCATAAATGCTGCGGTTGAGTAGAAGTTGCTATGGAAGTGGAAGTGAAGTCGCTCAGTTGTGTCGCTCTTTGCGACCCCATGGATTGAAGCCTACCAGGCTCCTCCCACCATGGGATTCTCCAGGCAAGAGTACTAGAGTGGGTTGCCATTTCCTTCTCCAGGGGATCTTCCCGACCCAGGGATCGAACCTGGGTCTCCTGCATTCCAGGCAGATGCTTTAACCTCTGAGCCACCAGGGAAGTGGGTTTTTAGAAGGTGCTGTAAGTATGGACAAATGGGAGAAGCAGATCTGGGCTAGCAGAGAAACAGGAAGTAATATTGAAGTGTATGGGCTATTTATTGCTGCATAACAAAGCACCCAAAACTTAGTGGCTTAAAGCACTACCATTTATTATTGCTCACAAGTCTGTGGATCAGTTGAAAGGTTCTGTTGATCTGGGCCAGGCTCTGATCTCAACTGGGCCTCCAGCTGAGTTTGTGGTTCCCTTCCAGGTTAGCTGATCTAAGATGGCCTCAGCCAGGATCCGCATGCAGACCAGACCAGGCCTGTTCATATGGTGACAGTGGGCTTCTGAGAGAGCAAGCAGAGGCCTGCAAGACTGTTGAGGCTCAGGCTCCTCCCTTCTGCAGCATCCTCCTGACAGAGGCAAGTCACAAGTTAGCTAGGATTCCAGAGGTGGGCAAAGAGACTCTGCCCCTCAATGGGAAGTTCCACGGCAAAAAGTGCGCATGGGGGAGGGGTAGAGAAGTGTGACTATATTTGTAATCAGCTGCATCATGTTAAGACCTCAAGAAGTAAGTAGACGTCAATCAGACAAACAGGGAAGAGAACTGTGGTCAGCATGTAAAGACCCTGAGGCAGCAAGAAGCCTGGAACATTCCAGGAAATCCAGGAAAATGTTTAAAGCAGAAGAGGGCATGATCAGAATTGTGTGTGTGTGTGTGTGTGTGTGTGTGTGTGTGTGTGTATGTGTGTGTGGTGGTGATGGTGGCCCAGCATTAAAGAATCCACCTGCAATGCAGGAGATGAAGGTGGGGAAGATCCCTGGAGAGGGAAACAGCTACAAACTCTAGTATTCTTGCCTGGGAAATCCCATGAACAGAACTGGTGGGCTATAGTCCATGGGCTCACAAAAGAGTCTGACATGATTGAGTGACTAAACAACAACGTATACTGTATATACCTAGCTTCTGCCTGGACCATATCTCAGACAAGTAAAACGAGCCTCTCTGAGATTAGGCACCCGTAGTGGTGAAATTTTCACAGTTGAAACCAAGGTACAGCTAAGCTTGAACCTCTGTCTATCAGAGAAATCAAAGACTTAAAAAGTTATTATTGCCTGTTGTCCAGGTGAGAGACAACAGTAGCTCAAATTAGTTGCGTGTTTGTGAATGAATGAATTTGAACCTCAAGGGAGAGGTTTAGGATTTAGAGTAAAACTTCCTTGTCTTAAAGCACAGCTCCACCACCAATGAGCAGGGTGACCTTGGGCATCTTATTTACTCTCTGAGGCTCAGCATCTTCATTTCCACAAGGAGGGCAGCAGTAACACCTACCTGAACAGTGAGGACTCAGGAGGTCCTCTTCCCAGGGCACTGAGCACCATGCCTGGCAAATGAGGGGCGCTCAGTAGGCTTCAATTGCTGCTACCATCATTGCTACCAGGATGATGTCATTGGCAACAGCACAGGATCTCATACAGCAATAGGTTTATCCCCATCAGTCTCCCAAAGGAGACTGGCCTCTAATCGCAGCTCCGCTCTGTAGCCCTGACTTGGTTCATGTGATTACGATTAAGCTGAAGGCCGAGTGGGGACCAGATACTGTCCGCCTCTGCTAGCTTTGCCATCCCTTCTCCAGCTGCCTCTCCTCGGGTCTGTCTCAGGCGCTCTCCTCTGGGGGAGGAGAGGGAGAAGCCAGACAGCCGTGAATCTTGCTGTCTGCTGGCGAGTGTCCGCCGGCTAGAGAGGACGAAGAGGAGTTCCTTGTCAGGGAAATGTATAGCTCAGTAGCAGGGGCATATGCCCTTTAGCTGTGCCAGAACTCAGGGTCAGCGGAAATTCTTCCAGAGACCTCAGTGCCCAGCCAGGAAACTGGCTTTACGTAGACTCCCAAGGAACTCATAGATGATGGGAAGAGGGGAGCCTGAACCCCAGCTGTTCCATGTGTGGAGCTGGGGTCCCAGACAGAGTTCCATTCACAGAAGGAGGTGATCTTGCATCATTAGATGTAAAGAATTTTTCAGCGAAGTTACGTATTTTAAAGAGGCCTAGGAAGAAGCCAGGATGCTGAAACAGCAGAATGGTAATGGTGATTCTCTTGAAGTAGTCAGTTTAGCGATGCTTTCATTTCATTTCACTCTTTTCTGCATGCTTTTATTTATTACCCTTAAGCCAATATTTAAGATTGATATTTTGTTATCCCTCCCCATCTTTTTTTGGCCACACTGTACCACATGTGGTATCTTAGTTCCCCAACCAAGGATAGGACCCTTGCCTCCTGCAGTGGAAGCCCAGTCTTAACCACTGCACTGCCAAGGAAGTTCCAGGCCTATATTTTAATAAGGAGAAGAGAAGGAAATTAAAAAGTCAAATGCTAAGTATGTCAAGAATCTCCTCCATATTCTTAGTGAGTCCATAAATATTGTGTCATAATTCTTTAGTATAGTTCTAGACACAAAAGCTTTCACTTAGAACTGATCCCAATTTACTCCACTTGGGTGTATTAGATAAACATGAAGCCCAACAAAGTAGACCCACAGTCTGCTCCGCCTATTGCCCTTAAGCCTTCTTTCATCAGCTCTTGCCACTTAAGATTTCTCTCACCCATTCCTCAGGACTTCAGAGCTCAGTTTACGGTATGAGGTGAGTTGAAGCTGAGTCTGACCCTTCTCTTAGTCTTGTAACCTTGGCTGGGTTACACAACCCAAGTTCATCATCTGTAGAATGAAGATAAAGGTAGAACCTGTGTTATAGGCTTTTTGTGAAAGTTCGGTGAGATACCAGATATGAAGTACTTAGCATAGAGCCTGGCAGATGGTGGTGACATCTGCAGAAATGTTATCATCACTATTCCAGTCTCTCTGGCTACAGTATGCTGGATGTAGATTGCAATCTCTGGGCTCTGGTGTTTTGCCTGATGTGACATATAAACAGGAAATAAAAAGGAAGTCAAATAATAAAAAAAAACAGGCCACTGCTTTTATTATGCCTGCCTTGTCTTGTTGAAATCTGTTAGGCAAGATTGGCAAACACCAAATGTTTCTTAAGGCATCTAAGGAAAGAGGACCCTGCCCCCAAACCTCCACACCTGATAAGATGCCTCTTGGCCTGATATTGGGGGTGGTTAAAAGCAGAGCTTTGACAACAGGCCTTGGTCTGCACCCTGTCTTCCCTGCTCAGGGCAGTGGGGCTTGGGCAAGCGGTCGGAGTGTTTCTCATCTCTCACTGGGGTAACAGCATCAACCTTGGAGAGAGCTGGGGTGCAGACCCTAAGACGTGATGTCATCCAGGGCACATCCAGGAGCCATCAGGAGGGCTCACTTCCTCACTTCTTCCAGATGATGTTCCAATGGGAACTTACTGAAAGGCTTTCCTCTTATCAATCTGTATAGACAGGGGCTCTACTCCTTCTTCAACACAGGCACACCTGGCTCTTTCCAGCCCCCAATCCTGCCTCACTTCCTCCAGTCTTCTCTTTTTTTAATTTATTTTTAAATTGGAGTATAATTGCTTTACAATGTTGTGTTGGTTGCAGCTGTACAGCAATGTGAACCAGCTATAAGTATACATATATCCCCTTCCTCTTGTGCCTCCCATTCCCACACATCCCACCCTCTAGGTCAACACAGAGCACAGGGCTGAGCACTGACGCTTATATAGCAGCTTTCCACTAGCTATTTTACACATGGCGTGGCTGTTGTTAAGTCGTGTCCGACTCTGCGACCATGGACGGCAGCACAGCAGGCTTCCCTGTCCTTCACCATCTACTGGAGTTTGCTCAGACTCACGTCCATTGAGTGGGTGACGCCAATGCTACTCTCAGTTCGTCCCCCTCTCCTTCCCCACTTGTGTCCACGAGCCTGTCCTCTACATCTGATTCTGTACTCCTACTCTGCAAATAAGTTCATCCGTACCGTCTTTCTAGATTCCATATATATGCATCAATATACTATATTTGCTTTTCTCTTTCTGACTTACTTCTCTCCAGTCTTCTTACCCCACTCAACATCTCACATGTATTTTTTCTGTCTCCTCTCAGAATTTAGATGCCACAAGGACAGGGTAGTTGCATGTTTTCTTCACTGCTTTACGGATACCTGTCATATAAGTGGCACTCCGTAGCATTTGTAAAATGAACAAGTAAATGACTGGATTAACTAACTTGTATTTCAAGCTACAGCAGAGTCCTTGGGAAAGGACATATGAACGACTCAGCTTAATGTATAAAAAGCCCTAAAACTGGTCTCAGCCAATACTGTATTCGCCAAAGTGACCCTTGGCTAGTAAATATCTTCCTGAGCCTCAGTTTCCCCATCTCTAAAATGGAGACAGTAATTACTTCAAACAGTGTGTGGGATGATCAGTTTCAACTGTGGAAATATATCCCTCTTGAACACTGTCCATCACCACGTAAAAATGTGATGCATCATTTTTTCAAGTAGTCCATCAGTTCATTTCCTGGGGGGGCACCTGAAAAGAAAAATATCCCAAGCAGAACAGGACAAAAGAGAAGGCATTGCGCAAGACCCATGTCTGACTTTAAGCCTTAGTGCCCCTACCTGACTCCCCCCAGCCCCCGCCACACCCTCACTACCCTGGCCCAAGCTCCCAGCCCCCCAGCTCTGCGGAGGGTATGGCTGTAACTGTCCTGGCCAATCTGACCAGCAACACACCTATGGCACACCCACAGCCCTGGAGCCAGCCCGGCTCAGTAACGGACACTGCGCTTGTCACTGGGCAGAGCAGGGTTTGTGTCAGGAGCTGCCGCTTTCTGTGGTTGCCTGGCGACCCTAATGGAAAATGAACTGTGGGGACTGAACCACAGGAACCACTCCCTGGGCTGGCTGGCGGGCCCGTCGGAAAGCCCGAGTGCTTTGGCAGAGGGAGGGGCCCTCCAGAAGAGCAGTGCCCGGTGTGTAGGTGGGGGCGGGGATGGGCAGAGAAGCATGGAACCAAGGCAAGGCTTGGACCAGGGCCTAGATCTCCTCACAGCCTGTGTTGTTGCTGCCCATAAAGCACAGTCATCAGTGCTGGTCCGGGGCCTGATTTTAGGCAAAAAGCACAGCAAAAATACCCTCCCAAGCTCTACACCCACAGGTCCCAAAACTCACAAAGTTCTGAAGTTTCTGTGAGGTGCTCACTCAGACTCATTGCATCATTGATTGTAAGAACCATCGAGAGAAGACTGTGGACACCCAGGGAAGGTGACCCTCACGGAGAAGCAGCTCACAGCACACAAAAGAGGTTGCTGCTCTGGGCTTAAAAGAAAAAACAGTGAGAGGAGAGTGGACCCGGGCTGATCGGAAGATACTTGCTGATCTCCTCCTGTGGGAAAGCCAACCAAAAGCCTGGTACACTTAAAAGAAATTGTGGGGAGTGGGAGGAATTGGGAGATTGGGATTGTCGCATACATACCATTGATGCTTTGTATAAAACAGATAACTAATGAGAACATCGTGTCCAACACAGGGAGCCCTACTTAATGCACTGTAGTGACCTAAATGGAAAGGAAGTCCAAAAGGGCGGGGATATATGTATATGTATAGCTGGTTCACTTTGCAGTACAGTAAAAACTGATACAACATTGTAGAGCAACTATGCTCCAATAGATTGAATAAAGAAAGAGAGCCACAGAGTAGCCAGACCTGCTGAAATGCCACCTTGTAAAGTGTGTATAAACTGTAAAGATGCTTGCTCCTTGGAAGAAAAATTATGACCAACCTAGAGAGCGTATTAAAAAGCAGAGACATTACTCTGCCAACAAAGGTCCATCTAGTCAAAGCTATGGTTTTTCCAGTAGTCAGGTATGGATAGGAGAGTTGGACTATAAAGAAAGCTGAGCGCTGAAGAATTGATGCTTTTGAACTGTGGTGTTGGAGAAGACTCTTGAGAATCCCTTGGACAGCAAAGAGATCCAACCAGTCCATCCTAAAGGAAATCAGTCCTGAATGTTCATTGGAAGGACTGATGTTGAAGCTGAAACTCCAATCCTTTGGCCACCTGATGTGAAGAGCTGACTCATTGGAAAAGACCCTGATGCTGGGAAAGATCGAGGGCAAGAGAAGGGGATGACAGAGGATAATATGGTTGGATGGCATCACTGACTCAATGGACATGAGTTTGAATAAACTCCAGGAGTTGGTAATAGGGAGGCCTGGTGTGCTGCAATCCGTGGGGTTGCAAAGAGTCGGACACAACTGAGCGACTGAACTGAACAACTGATGTGAAAAACCGACTCACTTGAAAAGACCCTGATGCTGGGAAAGATGAAGTCAGGAGGAGAAGGGGATGACAGAGGATAAGATGGCTGGATAGCATCACCGACTCAATGGAAATGAGTTTGAATAAACTCCAAGAGTTGGTAATAGACAGGGAGGCCTGGCGTGCTGCAGTCCATGGGGTCACAAAGAGTCAGACACGGCTGAGCGACTGAACTGAACTGAACTGGAAGTGTGTGCAGAGGCCCTGGGCTGGACACTATGAGGCTCTGTCCACCCATGCCTCATTTCATCTCAATGTTACTATCATATTTGTAGACACTAAAAGTCTTATTATACATCCTTCTTGGTTATCTGTTTTGTATATACCAATATGTATATGTTAGGGGCTTGCCAGGCAGTGCAGTGGTGAAGACTCTACATGCTAATGCAAGAGATAGAGGTTCAACCCTTTGTTGGGAAACCCCCTGAAGAAGAGAATGGCAATCCACTCCAGTATTCTTGCCTGGGAAATACCATGCAAGAGGAACCTGGTGGGCTACAGCCCATGGGGTCTCAAACAGTTGGACATGACTGAGCATGCCTGCATTGTGTGTATGTTAATCCTAAACTCTTGATTTGTACCCTCCCCAGCTTTCCCCTTTAGTAACAAGTTTGTTTTCTATGTCTGTGAGTCTCTATTTTGTAAATAAGGTCATATATATATATATATATATATATTTAGATTCCACATATAAGTGATATTCTATGGTACTTGCCTTTCTCTTTCTGGCTTATCTATTTCACTTAGCATGATAAACTCTGGATCCATCAGATATTGTCTTGATTCATGCATTTCGTTTCAGGGGTGAAAAAGATTTTGCTAAAACTATTTCAGTGAATGTGCTCCCAGCACTTGCAGACAGAAGGGGCTGAGTGCAAGGAAGAATGGCTGAGACACAGCTGAGATCCATTCCATTCATGAGAGAATGAAACAGACTGGCCAGGAGTTCACCCCTCCCTGTCTGCCTCCAGGCCTCTGAGTTTGGAGCAGTCCTCAGGTTTCTGGGTGCTTCAGTTCATCTGTACTTGCTGAGGACAGTTTCCTGTTTCTAAGAAAAGACTGTTCAGATGACAGCTTGGATGTCTTACGAGGTCCCTTGGACAGTGAGTCCTCCTGGGCCAGCCAACCGAGGAGTAGAAACAGAGGACAGGGACAGTCCCTGAGGAGTGGTTGTTCCCATTAACCCCCTCCAGTCCTGAGGTGTCCTGGGACTCAGAGAGGGAGGCTAGTACAAGTATTTGTCATATTGGCTGAAAAAGAAAACGACGTTTACGATGGGGCCAGATATGCCTGAGCTCTCCAAAGAACATCTGGGTTTGCTAAGCCTGACCCAGGAGACGGGACATGACAGGGCCCACGGGAGGCCCATGTGTGTAACACCTTTGAGCCCTGGCTTGCAAGCTGCCCTCCACCTCCCCTGCAGCTCCTTCCAGCCCCCTCGCCTCCCTCCATCCTGCTCGGTAGTCCCACAAATCGCTTTTCCAGGGACATCACAGGCTGTTGCCATGGAGGCAGCTGTTATGGCAAAACAGAAGTGGCCGATCCTCACCCCATGGCTTGAACCCTGAGGCAGAGCATGGAGGGCAGCTGTCCCGTGACCACAGGCCTCGGTGGAGCGCTTGGTACAAACACAGACGGAAGCCCAGGACCGGCTATGATGGGAAAGGAGACCCTGTGATGAGATAAGAACTCTCCCTGCCCCCACCCGGGAGCATGGAGAGAGCCCCAAGCTGTGGCCAGGCTGGCCATCTAGGCCGAAATGCGAGGAACAGCTGCCTGGTCTCTTTCACCACCAGCTCAGTCCCGCCCCAGCTGGACCGTTCTCCACATCCCCTCTTCTCCCTGCATCCACCGGTCAGTCACAATGAACAGCATCACTCAGAGCAGCTGACAAAGCCTTGGGGGAAGAAAAGCAGTCTCCCGAAGGTTGATGAAGCTGCCCAGGCTCCTTTCCTGGCCCTCCACTAACCAATGTAGGACCTGGCAAAAGCCAGTCAATGTCCCCAAAAGCCTCAGTTTCCCAATTAAGATGATAACCCATCAGCTGTCACAAGTTGTTATGATAATCAGTTGAGATAATAGTTTCCTTCTAACAGATCTCCTGATTCCTCTCTTGCCTCATTCTGATGCTTATCAACCAGCAGCTAGTGCTCTCTCTCATGAAAAGATACATCAGATACCATTGCTTTGCTTCCAAAGCCTCTATGGGTTTCCAACAGAATCCTCATTGTGGTCCACAAGGCCACAACCCCTGGAGGCCTCACAAAGCTCATCTCCTGCCCCAGACCCATGCCCAGACCACCTCCAACCTCTCAGCCCTCTTTCTGGTCCTTACATTAGTTTCTGCCTCAATGTACCCGAGCAGGATCTCAGAGGGCCTTCCCTCATACCCTCTGCTTTACCTCCTCTCTGAAGTATCTAGGTAATAGTATTTGATGCACATTTTCTGAGTCGTTTTGCAGATGTAAGCCACCTCCCCACCATGGAAGATATTAACTACCAGACGACCATGAGCACACAGCCCCAGGCCTCCAGGAGCCTAAGAACTGCTAATGTTCACCCCTGTGATACCACCCTGTTCCCTCATCATCAACAGGTCAGAATTATGCACAATCTGGTCACAGACCCTGTGAACTCCTTCCTTCACCTGGCTTTTGAAAATGCCTTCCCAAAACCCTTGGGGAGCTCCAGGCTTTTTAAGGCATGAGCCACCTCATCTCTCTGTGCGTGGCATTGCAATAAACCTTTCTCTCCAAACCCTGATATTTCCATTTGTGTGGCTTCACTATGTATCAGGCACATGAACTTGAATTAACATCAGGACCTTTATACATGGCTATTCTTTCCCGGGAACAACCGCCCCTCATAAGATACCCCCACTCACATGGCTGGCTCCATCCTCACCTTTCCCAGATCCAGCACATCCATCAATTCTTCGGAAGGCAACCATCCATATGTAACTGTTATATGTGTCCTTAGAGACTCCCTGTCCCATTTCCTATATTATTCACTTCATAGTGTTCATTAATGTCCAAAACGGTCATTACCTTTGTATAATTGTTTACCGTCTGTTCTACTAAGAGAACACAAACCCTGGGAGAGCTAGGATCTCCTTTAATTGCCAGTTCCTAGGACAATGCCTGGCACCTCTTGCTTCTGCAAGCTCCGCGGCCTCTTCCCGGGCCTCCTCTCTGGCCTCCAGACACTGAAGCCTCCACGGAAGCCACCACGGCCTCTCATTCCAGGGCCCCTGGGGCTTCTGGGCCCTCCCACAGCACTGGCATCATCTGCCATTTGGTGTTTTTATGGAGAAGAAGAGGCTTGGCATCTAAATGCCCAAAATAAATATGTGTTTTACTAAAATGAATTAAAATATTTAACGCAGTGTCTGTTGGATAAATATAACTGCTTATATTACGAACTGTAACAGAATGAACACATATCCTTAACTAACAATATGCCGCTTATTTGGGTAGTCATAGCAGTCATCTCTCACTCAGTAATAGTCCTAATGGATGGCCAGGACCTGTTGGCACTCGGGCCTCCTTTGAGTCTCAGCTAACCTACGACACGGCCAGCACTGCTTTTGCTTATAGATGGGCTTTGAGAAGACTTGGCCACTTGTTAGACTCAAAACCTAGGGCTCTGAACTGCAAGAGAGAAGTTCTTTGAACCACTGAATGACCAGCCTTCAGATAACTTCATGTCTCAAACCAGGCAGTGGGAAGACCCTCAGGCCATCTCTGAAGCTCCAGCTGTGCTGTCTTCTTGGTAGACAAGCCTCCCAGCACCCATTGTCTGAGGGCGGATTCCCTCCAGGCCCCAGATCCTGCCTCCCACCCAGGTTCTAGTGAAGGCAGTTGAAAGAGATGCAAATCACATGTGGAGAGAGCCTCTTGTGGGCTCCAGGCAGAGAATACAGAGCTTGTGTAAAGGTCACAGCAGCGGGAAAAGGGCTTGCAACCCACCCACTCACTCACTTCCTTATCCTCTCCCCAAAATGTCAACAGGGGCTTTGCCATCAAAGTGTGGAGCATCAGGGCCAAAGGAAGAGAGGACGCCTAGGGGCCACAGCTTCTGTGCAGACTGCAGAAGGGAGTATCTCCTTGTCCAAAGTGTGGGAGGATCCAAGTGCCTCTGGCTGAGCTGGCTGATCTCAGCACATTCCTCTTGATCAGTCCAGACCTGGCACATCCATCACCATTTTCCATCATGGGAGCCTTTTCCTTCTCTCCATCACATCAAACTGCTAGGGAAAAGTGGGAGAGATGGAATCACCTGTCTGCTTCTCACCTTTGCTTTGGATTTGCTCAAAGAATGTTGCAGTCTGACATTTCTAGGAATGCTGATATTCCTTCCCACATTTCCAGTGGGTACCAATAACCATGTCCACTCTTTTCCCTTCTCACTCACATTCAGACACCGAAATGGAATTAGCATGAGTATTAGAACCACAGACATTGTCAGTAGCGATTCCCAGGAAGATGGAAGGAGAGAAGTACTTTACATCCCAGTCCTGGAGACCTGTCCCCTTAGCACTCCAAGTATCAGTTGTGTTGACTAGTTAAATCAGCTAAGGGATGTTAAGTGATGCTCTAAGCATGTGCTGAGATACATGTTGATTTAATCCGAGGCTCCCAGTTCCCAGAGAATCAGCAAACACAATTAAGGAAAATATAGACTCTGCAGTCAATCAGCCTAGGTACAAATAATCCGCACCTATCAGTTGTATGAAGGGCTTTCCAGGTGGTACAGTGGTGAAGAATGTGCCTGCCAATGCAGGAGGTGCAAGAGACACACGTTCGATCCCTGGGTCTCTAAGATCCCCTGGAATAGGAAATGACAAACTGCTCCAGTATCCTTGCCTGGGAAATCCTATGGACAGAGGAGCCTGGCAGGCTACAGTCCATGAGTCACAAAGAGTCGGACACCAGGGAGCACACACATCAGTTGTGTGAATTTGGGCAGGTGGTTTAACATCTCTCCCTGAGTCTCAGTTTTCTCATATGCAAAATGGAGTGACAAGAGCAATTTCCTCTTAGCATTGTTGTGACAGATAATATAGGTTAGGCCGAGTGACTGGCACAGTGCCTGGTATGTAGTAAGAACTCAACTACAGGCTGCATTCTCTGCTGAATTCAGACATGCTTGGCATTTCTGTCCAATTCATAGTTGAGGTCATCTAAAAAAACTTTCATTTTACTAGCTCTGTGGAGTCTCTGGGAAAGAATTCATTCTAAGAAAAGCTGAAGCTAGGTACAGGTATTGTGAATTGTCCCAGGAGCAAAGCTTTAGCTAAACAAACTGCAGGGAAATTCCCAGATGTTGCTATAAACAGAATCAGGAAGGTCTCTTGAATGGAATTTTGTGCTGTTGTTTATAGTAGGGAGTGGGGTTATCTGTTCAGTTCAGATCAGACACTCAGACTCTCTCCCTATTGCTCTCGGGCTGTGATATTAGTCATGTCCCTCTTAGTATGAATTCTACCAGACTATTGCCTCTCCTTCTCAGTAGAAACACTGAAAAAAAATATTTAAATGGGGGTCTGTGGTAAATACTGAGGAAAGCCAGAGGTTCTTCTCGAAGTCCTAAAAAATAAATTAAAGGTATTTGTGCAATGGGAACCTTTTGTCCTAGGTTGTCAGGAATTCAATTTTAAATCATCTTATCTATTATTCTCATAAACCAGCCACATTTTCTGAAAACTACATTTCCCAGGCTTTTTCTCACACTTGAATATGTTACAGGTATCCTTTTTCATGCATGTGAGTCTCAAATTAGGCTGTTTAAGTGGGCTGAGTCACTCAAGGGAAGAACCCTAGACAGAGGACTATTCACTCTAAGACTGTTATGGACTGGTAAGGAAGAGTCCACAGATAATACTGAATGAAGGGACTTCTCTGGTGGTCCAGTGATTAAGATTTCACCTTCCACTGCACGGGGTGAAGGTTCAATCCCTGGTTGGAGAGCTAAGATCCCATATGCCCTTTGGCCAAAAAACTAAGACATCAAACAGAAGGGATACTGTAGCAAATTTAATAAAGACTCTAAAAATGATCCATGACCAAAAAATCTTTTTTAAAAAATATTAAAACAAACATTATATCACAAAGGCCCATCCCAGATGATTTCAAGGCCTCAGAAGTCCTGAAGTTCCAGGGAAAACCTACCCCATGAATGATGGAGCTCATAATAGAGAATTATTATTAACACCATCCCTTGAGAATCGCAAAGCAAAATCGAATTATTTCTAATACAGCATCACCTGAATTCTCAAGGCTCATGAAACAAAGGCCTGGAGGCTAAATGACCTACACGAAGTTTCCGTGTCTGTGAGAGAGGTCAGACCAGAACCTGATTGTCCTCATATGTTCATCTGTGACTTTCTTAGCCTGTGGAGACTTATGTCCTAACCTGGCTTTCATTGAATATGGATGCAAAATAGCTTAATTGTAGAAAGCAGCTTAAATGTTAAAGGCAACACTGTTCTAGAGAGACCAAGAGATTCCAGCCCTCAAGAGATCCCAGGAGCTGGCATTTCCTACTTAATTTTTATGGGCTCACAGTCTCCCTTGCCTCGCTCTGTTCCCACTTGGCCACAATTCCCTTGTCATCTGGGCGTGATCTCCCTGCCCCCGTTCACTTCCCTGTGAAGTCTGTGGGCGGCAAGTGAAGAGCAGGAGCTTGGGCTCAGACCAGGCTCCGCAGAGACTTTCTCATGGAAGGACACCCTTGTCCTTAGCTATACAGGGCCAGGGAGTGTGGACAAGACTGCCAAGCTTCAGCCAATTAGAGGTTTTGCCTGCCGAAAGTGGCAAGCAAGGGTCTGAGCCATCCCTGGACGCATGCACGCACATGAACACCACCCTCTGCCCCTCACTCCCCACTCACTGTGCAGAGAAGCAACAGGACACAGAGACATCCCAGGCCAGCTTTCTTTACCAGTCCTCGCCACTCTCCCCTGGATTGGGCTTTTTCCAGTGAAAAATGAGCCCCAAAGCCCTGGAGCCTTCTCGGTGATTTACCGAGAACCTTACCTCCGCATGGGCTTTCCGGCTGCAGCCAACCCCAAGAGTCAGAGGGAGGAAGAGGGAGAAAATCATAAATGGATAGAAAGATGAGAAACAGATGTCTGGAGCCTTCACTGGCTGGGAACTCTCCCCTCGACCCCCTCTCTTCGTGAGATTAGAAGGGCTTAGTCCCTGAGAGCAGACTCTTCCACTACCCGCTTTGACCTCCCTCCCTCCGTACCCCACCAACCCCTCCCATCTCTCCAGGCTCACCCTGGAGACTTGCCACATGGGTGTCTACCTTGTTGGGTCATTTCTTCCTAACTTTAGCCAAAATAAATGAGTAGGCTAGACGGAACACAGACAAAACTGAAAAGATAACAAGTGTTGGCGAGGATGTGAAGGAATTGGAACCCTGGTACACTGTTGGTGGGACTCTATAATGATGTTCAGTTCAGTTCAGTTCAGTCACTCAGTTGTGTCCGACTCTGCAACCCCATGAATCACAGCACACCAGGCCTCCCTGTCCATCACCAACTCCCGGAGTTCACTCCAACTCATGTCCATCAAGTCCGTGATGCCATCCAGCCATCTCATCCTCTGTCGTCCCTTTCTCCTCCTGCCCCCAATCCCTCCCAGCATCAGAGTCTTTTCCAATGAGTCAACCTTTGTGCAAAACTGTAGGGATGTTCCTCAGAACTTAAAAATAGAACTACCATATGAGCTAACAATCCCATTTTTAGGTATAGATTCAAAAGAATTGAGATCAGTGTCTCAAAGAGGTAACTACAATCTCATGTTCATTGTAGCATCGTTTACAAAAACCAAAATGTGAAAACAACCCAGATGTCCATTGACAGACAAATAGATTTAAAAATATAGTGTATATATATGATGGAATATTACTCAGCCTTAAAAAAGAAGGAAATTCTGTTTGTGACAATGTGGATGGATCTGGAAGACATCATACTAGGTAAAATATTATTACCTGGTATGATGAGTATCTAGTATGATTACCTAGTATGAGTTCTTCATTCTCAGAAGAACACACACAGCACATGAGGTCTGAAAGAGATTTTTTAAAGTATTTATTTATTTTTATTTATATAGATTCAAAAGAATTGAGATCAGTGTCTCAAAGAGGTAACTACAATCTCATGTTCATTGTAGCATCGTTTACAAAAACCAAAATGTGAAAACAACCCAGATGTCCATTGACAGACAAATAGATTTAAAAATATAGTGTATATATATGATGGAATATTACTCAGCCTTAAAAAAGAAGGAAATTCTGTTTGTGACAATGTGGATGGATCTGGAAGACATCATACTAGGTAAAATATTATTACCTGGTATGATGAGTATCTAGTATGATTACCTAGTATGAGTTCTTCATTCTCAGAAGAACACACACAGCACATGAGGTCTGAAAGAGATTTTTTAAAGTATTTATTTATTTTTATTTATTTGGTTGTGCTGGGTCTTAGCTACGACTTGTGGGATCTAGTTCCCTGACCTGGGATTGAACCCAGGCTTCCTGCATTGGGAGTGCAGAGTCTTAGTCACCCTGAAAAAAATTTTTAAACGACCCCCCCCAAAAAATGTAGATGGAACAGAATACCAAAATATTACCCTTATTACTGATAAAGCTGACTTAATAGTGAGGGGCTTGTACCTACGGATAGATGAGTGGACAAAAATCTTCCTAAAGACTCAGAATTTAGCTAACTTACCCTTTGACACACAGGCTTAGATGGACGGGTCAGACTTCCCCATCAGAAGATTTGTAGGATGGGGTAAGAGAAGAGAATATGAATCCCTTATGAACAGGACTAAATTCTTTCAAATTTTACCAATCAAATATATTACTCCTTAGCACAGAGCTTGTAAGGCTTAGAGAAAGGCTCAGAGTGTTAGGCTAATGGAACTCCTTCCACATTAAAGGAAACACCAGGAGGAGAGAAGAAAATGGCCTGTTCCTTTCCTTATGCACACATTACAACTCTCCATCAATTTATATGGTGTTTTATTTTCTTTTTTGCCTCTCGATAGATTAAATATACTCGTAGTCAAGAAATATGCCTTTTCATCCTATACTTTCAATCTGTACAAGTCAAACACTCATGCTTAGCACCAAATAGGTTCAACCTATTTGTTAAAAGTCCTTGAAGAGAGAAGAGCCGAAGTATCACAGGTTCACTTATAAAAGAATAGCTGTAACAGCAGAAGTGGAAGAGAAGGGGAAATTGAGGTAGGAGACTTCAAAATAGAGGAGGGACTTCCCTGGTGGTCCAATGGGTAAGAATCCGCCTTCCAACGCAGGGGACTCAGGTTCAATCCCTGAGAGGGGAACTAAGATCTCACATGCCGCAGGGCAACTGAACCCACATGCTGCAACTACTGAGCAGGTGCGCTCTAGAGCTCTAGCTTGTGAACATGCTGCTCAGCATGCTTCTCTTTCCTACAGAAAGCCCATGAAGCACCAGGAAGACCCAGCAGAGCCAAATGGATTAACGAATTCATTTTTAATAAAAGAGGAAATATTTGAGCTGGACTTTGGGGAACAAAACGAGTAGACTCCAACTACACAGAAAAGTCAAAGGCAACAGTTGCATAAACCCAGAGGCATAAGATGGTACAGCAAATCCCTGGATGTAAAAAAATCCTTCACAAAGTAGCACCGAATATGGGAGATGAGATAGGAAGGAGACAGGCAGTCCTTCACTTTGGAATACTTAATAGAAATACCCAGATACATAACAGCCAAAAGAATGACTCTCTCCTTGAGTTTATTGTTTCTCTTTGAGTTGAACTTTAGTCATTGGTGCAGTGTGTATGCTCAGCCATGTCCGACTCTTCGTGGCTCTGTGAACTGCAGCACACCAGACTCCTCTCTGTCTATGGAATTTTTCCAGGTGAGAATACTAGAGTGGGTTGCCATTTCCTCCTCCAGGGGATCTTCCTAATCTAGGGTTAGAACCCTCGGCTCTTGCGTCTCCTGTATCGGCCGGCAGGTTCTTTAGCAGTGCGCCACCTGGGAGGCCCCAGTGGTTAGTGCACTAAGGGACAGCATCTAAGCCATAGGGAAGTCTCCTCTAGACCTGTCGGCTTACTCTGTGGAATCCAAAAACAACACGTTTAAAGGGAACTAAGTCTCTGGGCTCACGTCTGGGAAAGCCCAGAATGCTGATGTCACCCCAATGGCATGGAGACGCAAGGAATTGAAGGCCACCAACCTTGGCATTGGGGGAATTCCATGCCACACGTCTGGAAAATGAAAAATGAAAGTCTGAAAAGGCTGCTGATGGCTGGTGCTGTGAGTTTTCTACTTAAGTGAAAACCAAGAAGATGGGACGATATTTCCTTTCATTGCACATTCAGGACTTTTTTTTTTCATGAAATTAATTATAGAAATATTTCCAGCTTAATATTAAGGAGACTCATATCTGAACCTAACTTCACTGACAATGTAAGGAATATATCCCAAATTCTGTCTTTAGATAACACTTAAAGCTCTTTCCATAAAATTTCAAGGACTCATGTGAAGGCTAGCTATAGAATTTTCCTCCCAGACTGTTTTCTGGGAACAACACCCCCCACCCCTAAGGCTGATAACCTCTCATATTTCTGCTGTGTGACTCTGACCTCTAGCTGTATGTAAGTGTTCAGAAATAGGAACGTGATCCACTCAGAGACTTTGGAATCGGGACTGAAATATATAGCCCATCCTCCTATGGGCCTTAGACTGTAAAATCTAAAGTTGGGAGCTGCGAATCTGCCATTCATTGCCTTCATGTGGTCTGAATAACAGATAGACGGTGAGCAGATCAGAAAGAAAGATGCCAACAGGGATGGCCAAAAACTTGGCAAAAGATTGAATGTAACAAAAGAGGGAAAACAAGTCCAGGTTGATGTCTCCGGTTCTGGCCACAAATATTATGACTTAGAAGAACAGTTAGGAAGAGGCAGTAGATGTCGAAGATTACTATTCCAAAAGTACTAAATGAAATCATGAAAGTTTGTGAACTCCCTAAGAGGGGTCATTCCTAAGATCCTACGTCTAGATCCTTAAGGCCTCCCCAAAATTAGGGGCAAAGCAAAGGAGACTCTGGTAAAGGATTGAGTTGAAGATACAGGAGACATGCTTCATGTTCAGGAAAAGACATAACATTAGATATTCCCTCTCCAATATTTTATTTACTTAAGTTGAATGTTATATTTGCAAAACTTGGATGTTGTGGAACAGACAAATGAGTGGTTCACTTATTTATTTTTATGGCCCATATTTTACATTTTTATTTGATTGGAGTAT
Source organism: Aepyceros melampus (assembly GCA_006408695.1). NCBI lineage: Eukaryota > Metazoa > Chordata > Mammalia > Artiodactyla > Bovidae > Aepyceros > Aepyceros melampus. Next base: position 67,927 of record SJXQ01000280.1, read on the forward strand.
GGTTGGCTTACAAGGTTGTATCAGTTTAAGGTGCAGTAAAGTGTTTCAGTTATGCATATATTCATTTTTTTTCAGATCTGCACCCATATAGGTTACTAAAGAGGATTGAGTAGAGCTCCCTGTGCTATACAGTACATCCTTGTCTGGTTATCCATTTTATATATGGTAATGTGTGTATATTAATCCCAAGCTCTTAATTTATACCCCTCTTCTTACTCATTGGTAGTCAGAAATCTGTTTTTGAAATCTCTGATTCTGTTTCTGTTTTAAAAATAAGTTCATTTTATCATTTTTCAATGAGATTCCACATGTGACTGATATATGGTGCTTATCTTTCTCTGACTTACTTCACTTAGCGGGAGAATAGCTAGGTCCACCCAAGCAAATGGCGTTATTCCATTCTGTTAATTTGATTCAGAGAGTGTTGCTCATATATATGGAGAAGGCAATGGCACTCAACTCCAGCACTCTTGCCTAGAAAATCCCATGGACGGAGGAGCATGGGGGACTGCAGTCCATGGGGTCCCTAAGAGTCGGACACGACTGAGTGACTTCACTTTCACTTTTCACTTTCATGCATTGGAGAAGGAAATGGCGACCCACTCCAGNGGAGGCCTGGCGTGCTGCAATTCATGGGGTCGCAAAGAGTCGGACACGACTGCGCGACTGAACTGAACTGAACTGAGTTTAACAAGCATTTCAAAGAACCATCTCTTTATTTCATGGATTTTCTTTACTGCTTTTCTGTTTCTAATTTGTTGATTTTGACTTATCTTCTTACATCTCTTTTCCTTTCTTTACTTTTATTTGCTTTTCTTTTCTAGTTCATTAAGGCGGAAGTAAAGAAGGAAATGGCAACCCACTCCAGTGGTCTTGCCTGGAGAATCCCAGGGGTGGGGAAGCCTGGTGGGCTGCCGTCTATGGGGTCGCACAGAGTCGGACACAACTGAACCACTTTCACTTCACTTCACTTCATAGCTGGGTATATGATGCATATTCATACAGCTGGATTTTTCTCTTTATCACCATAATAGTGCTATCTTTTAATTGGGACAGTTAAACTATTTCTAATTTGTATGGTGATTTAAAATTTACCAGCTGACTTTTTTATTTATTCCATCCATCTTTTGTTCTCTTTCCCCTTTCTTTATGCTCTCTTTTGAATTAACTGCATATCATTTTATTTTTCCATTTTATCTCTTTTGTTGTATTGTTTTAATGGTTGAATTAGGTTCATAAACTATGCCTTTGACTTATCGCAATCAGTGTTCAAGTAATATTATACTACTTTACATATATTAAAAGACTTTTGCAATAACATACTTCCATTATCTGCCTCCTGAATTTTAACTACTGTTATCACACAGTTTATTTCTACCTGTATAATAAGCCTCACATTACACTGCTCTTTTGCTTGCTTTAAACAATAAACTTTCTTCCAAAGAAATTTAAATAATAAGAAAAAAATATATTTTCCATTTCTCCACATAGTTACCATGTCTAAGCTCTTAATTCCATCGTGAGATCCAGATTTCCACCTGGTATTGTTTTCCTTCTGCTTGAGGAATATTCTTTACAATTTCTTATAGTGCAGTTCTGTTGGTAATGAAAATCCTTCAATATTTTATATCGAAAAAGTCTTTGCTTTGCCTTTGCTTTTTAAAGATGTATTCACTAAGTATTGAATTCTAGATTGACTGATTTTTTCCTTTCAGTACATTAAAGATGTTGTATACTGTGTTATTGCTTACATTGCTTTTGATGAGAAATATGCTATTATTCTTGCTTTTGTCCTTTTTTTTGTAATGTGTCTTTCTTTTCTAATTAATTTTAGGGTTTCTTTGGTATCACTGGTTGTAAACAATTTGATCCTGATGTGCTTTACAGTATTTTTTTCAATTTTCATGTGCATAGAGTTTGTTGGGCTTTTCTGTCTTACAGCTGTGCATTGATAGTTTTAATCAAATTTGGAAAATTTTCAGTCATTAATCCTTCTTTAAAAACTGTATTTTTTAATCACACTTCCTGGCCATTTGGAGACTCTGGTTGCATGTTTACGCAGACACTTAGATTTGTCCCACAACTCACCAACAGTCTGTTCATTTTCTTTTCGGTCTTTCTTTTCTGTATGCTTAGGGCTTCAGTCCATGGGGTCGCTAAGAGTCGGATACGACTGAGCGACTTCACTTTCACTTTTCACTTTCATGCACTGGAGAAGGAAATGGCAACCCACTCCAGTGTTCTTGCCTGGAGAATCCCAGGGATGGAGGAGCCTGGTGGGCTTCCATCTATGGGGTCGCACAGAGTCAGACATGACTGAAGCGACTTAGCAGCAGCAGCAGTTTGACATAGTTTCTATTGGTATGACTTTAAGTTCATCATTTTTTCCTTCTGCAGTGTTAAGCGTGTCATTAATACCATCCAGTGTATCTTTCATCTCATACATTATAGTCATCTCAAGAAGCTTGACTTGGGTCATTTTTAAAATATGTTTCATATCTCTATGTATCATGTTCTCATAGCTCTTTGAACATGTGAAATCATTACTCTCTTTTAATATCTTTGTGTACTAATTCTAATATCTGTGTCTTTCCTGGGAAATATTCAACTGATTTTTTTCCTCATTTGGGGTCATATTTTCTTGTGTTTTTGATGCCTGGTAATTTTTTATTGGATGCCAGACATTGTGGATTTGCTGGGTATTTTTGTATTCCTAAAAATATTCTTGAGCTAAGTAACTTGGAAATAGTTTGACCCTTTTGAGTCTTACTTTTCAGCTTTATTAGGCAGAAGTACAACAGTATTTAGTCAAGGGCTAATTTTGTTCCAGGACTAATGCAAAACCTTTCTCGGTACTCCACCCAAAGCCCCATGAATTATGAAGTTCAAGAACTGGCAAAACCAACTTATGGTAATAGAAACTAGAATAGTGAACACCTACAGAGTATATAGATGGGAACTTTCTGGATGTGCTGCTTATACAAATTTGTCAAAGGGACAATTAAGATCTGTGTCCATCACTGTAGATAAATTTTTTGTGAAGAAAAAAGCATGCTTAGTATCAAATGCATGTGCATATGTATAAATCCTGAAAGAATATACACCAAAATTTCAATAGTGAAGACTCTGAGATGTTTTTAAGTTATCTTCTGAGTATTTTTCAGTTATCTAAATTTTTAATAAATACGCTTTTTAGAAAATGTAAAATTAATATCAAAAAAGAATGAAAGTATTTTGGGGGAATTCTCTACCTTACAGAATGAATGAAGGAAAGGAAACTAATGTTTATTGAGTATTTGCTATATATTAGGTCTCTTATAAGTCACTTTATTACATTATTCCATTTGATTGATATAATGACTCTATTGTGTGCTAAGTTGCTTCAATTATGTCTGACTCTTTGTGACCCTATGAACTACAGCCTGACAGGCTCCTCTGTCCATGGGATTCTCCAGGCAAGAGTACTGGAGTGGGTTGCCATGCCCTCCTCCAGGGAATCTTCCAGACCCAGGAATCAAACCCAAGTCTCTTACATCTCCAGCATTGGCAGGCAGGTTCTTTAAGTTGGTATTACCTGATTTGCTTCCCTGGTGGCTCAGAGGTTAAAGCGTCTGCCTGCAATGTGGGAGACCTGGGTTCACTCTCTAGGTAGGGAAGATACCCTGGAGAAGGAAAGGCAACCCACTCCAGTATTCTTGCCTGGAGAATCCCATGAATGAAGGAGCCTGGTGGGCTACAGTCCATGGGGTCCCAAAGAGTCGGACAGGACTGAGCGACTTCACTTTCACTTTCTTTATCCAATTTGCAAAAGAAGAAATGATGCTGCAGAAAGGTTGTCATGTGTCAAATGTTCCGCAACTTGATCTTAAGGCTGCCTACTTTTGAAGTCCTTGTTTTGGACTTTAGAGAATTAAGCTGCTGAGATGGATTTTTTGAAATTCAGAAAGTAAAGAGTACTGAGAAGGATAGAAAAGTCCCAGAAGTTTCTCACTGACTGCAGGCTTGGGAGCTGACATAGTAGACTCTAGGAGTTTCCTTTTAAAAAGACAAAGCAAATTTTTTCATGAAGGCAGAATTACAAATCAAGCATAGTTCATCTGAAACTCAAGAAAATCTGGCCTGAGAAAGAAAAAGAAGTGGGTGGCTCAGGGAAAATCCATGAGCTCCAGACCCTGGGTGGCAGGCAGAAGGAGAGGGAAGGAAAGAGTTCTTCCTTCCAACCTATGGGCAGGTTAGTAGGACAAAGGCAGCTTTGTCCTCAGATAAAGTACTGCCCACCCCCACCCCCCACCAAGAGGCCAAGGGTCGTGGCTGTCAGGTTACAGGAAGAGGTGTGTTCTCTGTATCAGCTGCCTCCTGCCCAGGCAAGCCTGACTCACAGGTTGGTCACCTGTCTGGAATGGATGGCAGGAGAGCTCACTGCTGAGGTCACCCACAGAGCAGCGGACCGGAACAGCTTCTGTCAACCGCTCAGGTCACAGCAGCTCCCTCCACCTTTGGTTGGAGGCTGTTTCTGTGTGAAGTGAATCTCTTCCAATATCTTCATCACACTTGGAACGCTGGCCCTGAACCACCTCATTTGCTCTTTCTTGCATCACCCAGTTTAGGATCGTGAATGAAACACTCACGGATCATTCTCTGAGACTTTGAAATGGAGTCTCTGACTCCTCGTAAAGTTCTCCCAGGTTCAACTACAAGGGATGGAAGAGCTGGGACTCAGACTTGAGCCTGAAGCTCTTTGAGAATGGGGGTCTGACGGGGTAAGGGGCGTCCGTGTGTCCATGTTGGTCAGCGTTCTCTCAAAGCTGGCATTTGGCTTTTATGTGCTCATCCAAATCCTAGTTCGAGAAACAGTCATGGGTGGAGAGGAAGATGGCGGCTCTCACATTTCTATGGCTCCATCCTTCATCTTGCATCCTCATGTGCTAAATGAGAGCTGGGGAAATGAACCAGAAGGACTGCGCCTCACTCCCCACCCTACCCCCACACCCTGCGCTTCTGTAACACAGCCGGGTGGTGCTTGATCCTCTGCCAAAGGCCAGGGGCCCAGGCTGGGTGGGGTTTTCTCCATATCCATGGCTCACTCACTTTTGAGATCTGTGGCTGAGCTGCATCATGGGGGGCTAATTACTGCAAATTGCAGCACTGCTGAGCTCTACTTTCTGATGTAGAAAAATGGTCTGCTGGGAACTCGACTAAAACCAACAGAGGACCATTTATTGCACACTTCTTAGGAAGCCACCAGGAAGGGCCTCCCCAGGCTTGCTTTTAAACATAGACACACTCACATCTTCATTCCTCTTACAGCCAAGAACAGCCAGTCATGTAGTGAAAACCACAGGCTCACTTTCTCAGTCACAAGGAAATGTTCCCTGAGGGTCAGAGTGGGATTTTGGAGAGTGAGCTCCATTTCATTATGAACTCTCTGATCTTCCCCAGCTCTGGAAGAAGCAAGGGGAAGACCAAGAAAAGGAGAAGCACCCCTGAGCCCTTCTTATATGTTAAGTATTTCTAAGGGAGAGGCAGCAGGTAGCTTTAGTGGTAAAGAATCCACCTGCCAATGCAGGAGACATGAGACCTGGGTTCGATCCTTGGGTTGGGAAGATCCCCTGGAGAAGGGAATGGCTACCCACACCAGTATTCTTGCCAGGGAAATCCCATGGACAGAGGAGCCTGTTGGGCTATAGTCCAGGGGGTCCAAAAAGATCCGGGCACTACTAGAGACACATGCCCACAAACTTGTGTAATTAATATAAATTATTTTATTGACCCTCAAAACGGACCTGCGAGATGACTGGCATTATTGTGATTTTGTGGAAACTGAGACTTAAAGATACTGAATAGTTTATCGAGTCATGGAGTCAGAATTTAAACCCTGATTTTAACTGATTGCAAATGAGCTTTCTCCATCATAAGCAGAAAAATTGCCAGCTCACAGAAAATACTCCTTTATAGCCATCATCTCAAAAATTTTCTGATCCTATACCCCCATCAGCAAAGATTCTTTGAGCAGCACTTCCAACATATGCATATTTATTTATGGATTAGATGCACTAGCTAATGTCTATTAGTATTGATTGATAATAATATGAGTGCCCAGGCGCTGTTTATGAACAACAATGGATTTACATCTATATTTAATATAGTGTTGATAATTTGGAAAAAAATTTTGCCAAATATAATTAAATTATTGTCTTAACCTCGGCATATGGCTAACAAATAATTTGTTCCAGGAGTTAAAGACGTAATCTCTCTTTTTTTTTTTTTTTGTCTTTATGTGCCTGACCTGTTCCTATCATCTATAATCCAGTTTCATTGCAGGAAACATTTTAAGCCACTTGTCTCTTTTGTGAGGGCTGTTTGGTTGAAATTAGATATTCTGGGCTGTAAATCTGCTCATTGCGTTCATGTAAACCTTAAAACATTGTAATTTCTGGAAGCAAAAAAAGAAAGAACGGTAGTGGTGTCCACCCCCTTCTGTGTCGCAAGATCCATGCTTGGCCTACAGTGCTTTTTAAAAAATATTTATTTGTTTATTTGGCTGCATCGAGTCTTAGGTTCTGCCTGAAGGATCTTTGTTGCCTCACGTGGGATCTTTTGTGGCAGGGTACCAACTCTCCAATTGCGGTGTGCAGGCTTAGTTGCTCCATGGCATGCGGGATCTTAGTTCTGTGACCAGGGACTGAACCTCAGTCCCCTGAGTTGCCAAATGGATTCTTCACCACTGGACCACCAGGGACGCCCCTTATAGTGCTTTGAGTACATGCCCTGGAGCCGAAGAAGGCTGACCAAAAGCACTGAGATGGATAAGGGTATTCCATAGTAATAAATAAAAATGTGTCTCCTATTTTTAGAGTGAAAATAAATGGGAGTCAAAGTCCTCCCATAGTCCATGTCTTATTCTGTGTGATCCCAGAGTGTGCACATCCGCCCGTGAGATAGTCCTGAGTTGGGCCCCGCTGAAGGCCAAGGGCCTGGAGGAGAGAAGCAGCCCGTGAAGAACTGAGGGGCGCGGGCGGTGGAGGAACAAGAAGGCACCCACTCTGGAGGAGCAGAGTCAGCGCTCAGTCGCTTAGGAGCAAAGCTCCAGGGCTTGAAGTTCACAGCAGACATAGATTCGGGACTAAGCCTGGAAGACCCCATCCTGGGAGGGCCATGTTGGCCCTGGCAGCCTGGGGTTTAAACTGCATCCTTGGTGAACTTGACTCCTGGGACAAATGGAGACGCTCTCTGCAGCTCAGAGATCTTTTAAGGTTTGTTTTCCGAGATGGAAAACAAAGGTATTCCAGCCCTTCCACAGATAAAAATAACTCGCCGTTGATTTTGAAATCCCTTGCATTTGTCTCCCACAGACCGCCCTGTACAATGGCACTTTGTGAGCAAGAGAGCCCTGTGCAGGGGCTGCCAGCCCGGAGCCCTCTGCTGCCAACGGGAGGGCTCAGAGCGGGCCCAGCGTTGCTGTTGGACGTCATTCAGGAGCCCCTACTCAGCGGGGGGAGCCCAGAGAGGAAAACAAACAGAGCGAGGAGTAGTGGAAAACGCTGAGTCCTGGAGCTGGCCGGAACAACGTCCGCCTTTCCAAGCCCGGAGCCAGCGCTCTGCCCACCTGCAGCTGCGGCAGCAAGCTGGCTGTGCCAGGCAGGGGGCCTTGGCACCAGAACCTTCCCTTCCGAGGCCTGGGAGGGTGGAGCAGACACTCCGGGCTCTGCAGACAGACTCTTCAGAGACTTTACCCTGAACGCCCAAGACTTCTTGTCCCATGATCCTGGGGGGAAAATGTTTCTCCCAGGAGGGAAAGAAAAGCTTTCTTGAGCTGTAGCTTCTCATTTATTACTAGCTCTCCTGGCTCAGTGGTAAATAATATGCCTGCCAAGCAGGACACTCGGGTTCAATCCCTGGAGAAGGAGATGGCAACCCATGCCAGTATTCTTGCCTGGAGAATTCCATAGACAGAGGAGCCTGGCAGACTACAGTCCATGGGGTCACAAAAAAGTTGGACATGACTTAGCAACTAAACAAACAGAAAACCCTTACATATCACTTACTATGTGTCAAGTTTCAAGATATATTAAACAGCAAACACTACATCAATCCTGTGAGGTTATTTCATGGATGAAGAAATTGAGATACAGAGAGGTTATTCATCCTTGTTTCATGGATGAAGAAATTGAGACACAGAGAGGTTAATTAACTTGCCCAAAGTCACACAGCCCCAAAGTGGCATCAGAGTCCATACTCTTAAATGTCACACTGCCTTTCATCTCCAGCCCATGACATTTCCCCTCTAGATATATAAGATAAGAGAGACAGAGGGGAAATTCAGATGGAGAATAAAGGGAACAAGTGAGAAAAAGAGGGAGTCACAAAGAACTGGGATAATAGTTAAAAAAAAAAAAAAAAAAGGCAGGAGGCTGTCAATCTCAGAGGAGAAGTATAAGACCAAGATTTAGAGATGGCAAGAAGTGCTGGCTGGGGAAGGGAAGCTGTCACAGAGCTGATCCAACAGATACCAGCTCTTTCCTCTGCCTCAAACAAGGTCCTGGGAATAATGCTAAGTGATGCTCAGCAAGTGGGGCTGAGACAGCTCCCAGGGGTGTTGTGGGGGGAGGTGAGTGGTTGGGGAGAGGGGGGAGGACAGAGAGGGACTGCTGGAGCAGAGGAAGTAACACCTCCTCTTTCTCTTCAATTACAGCCTGGGCTGGAGGCCCATGTCCTGGGCTCCATGGAGACTGCCATGAAGAGAGGAGACAGTCTCTGTCAGTCACAGTCACACAGGGAGACCTGTATAGTCATCTGAAAGCTGAATAGTTCTTGTTCTCAGCTGGAAGGGAGGGTAGGAGGGAGAGAAGGAAAGGAGTTAGGGAGGGAGGGAAGAGATGGACTATTTCTCGCCTGTGCTGGAGGGACAAACCTTCATTGGATACATAGGTATGGCCTTAGAATCGCAGAGCTAAGACCTGTCACCTCTGTCACCAGGTAGCTATGGACCTCACACAAGTCAACTACACGACGCCGGAACTGGACTTTATCTCTAAGGTTCTTTCCAGACCTAACATCGTGCCCTGGGGACATGCTGACTGAGCACAAGGACTGTAATAGTCATCCCTGGGCCCCACCCAAACCCCAGTGCTCGCACGATGGCCCTACTCCCCCGGCCCATCCACACCAACCAACCACCCGGTCCTGGAAATTTCATCCCCTAAGCACCTTGCTGATCCACTCACGGCTGACTCTCTGGAAGGCTTCTCTCCCAAACAAATGAAATGTTTTCCAGCTGGTCTCTCTGACCCCATGCTTGTCCCCTCTGATCCATCCTTGCTCTACAGCCCGAATAATCTTTCCGAGCACAGATCAGGTCAAGTGACTTGGCCTTGGGAAGATCCTCGGGGCCCCACCTTACTCTCACCTGGCCCACAAGGCCCTGAGCCGTCTCCTCTGTTTCCCCATCCTTACCTGTCACCAACACTTCTCTCATCCTGTGCTCTGGGGTCCCAGAACAACTTCCAGACGCTATTGGTCCATGTACATTCTCACTTCTAGACCTGAATGTCTTTCCCTCTCCACCCAGCTAACTGCTACTCCCCATTAAGATATAAATTCTTCCAGGTTCAGTGTTTCTCCTGATATCAAAGCACCCCATTATTCCACTGGATAGGAATTCTTCCAGTTACTTGTCTACAACCTGTCATTCACTAAAAGCAGAGCAAAGAGGAAATTGCATCTATATTTCCCTTCTGGTTTCCCTAATACCGGGCACATTGAGAACTACACAGCAGTGGTTCAGTGACCATCTTTTACCTGAATAAATTGGGTGGTAGTGTCATCGTGTAGGGGTACCTTCCAGCTAGAACATCCTGTAACCCCATGAACTGTGATCTACAAGACCTCGTGTTTTTAGTTTCTCAAAACCAGGAGATAAAAGCCTTCTGCCACCCCAGAACCCAACCTGAACATCAGCACTGAGCAGACTGTTGGAATCCATTAGAACTAACAGAAATTGTGTGTGTGTGCTTAGTCACTCAGTCGTGTCCTACTCTTTGGGACCCCATGGACCACAGCCCGCCAGGCTCCTCTGTCCATGAGGATTCTCCAGGTAAGAATGCTGGAGTGGGTTGCCATGATGTCCTCCAAGGGATCTTCCCAACCCAGGGATTGAACCCGGGTCTCCAGCACTGCAGGGAGATTCTTTACCGTCTGAGCCCCCAGGGAGTCAACTGGGGTCAACTTTAAACTAGGATGTGTTACTTGGAAAATGGATGAGAGTCAGAGTAGAGAAACAGGACTGGAGCTGGGAGGATAGGGCGTAAGAGTCATGATTAAATTTCAGGATTTGCTTGTAGGAAAGTTAAAAGACAGCCTGCTCCTGCCAGGGCAGTGTCTTCGGCTGACAATGTGGAATGGGCAGGGAGAAAGTGGCTGTCAAGTGGACCTACTGCTGTAGGTCCCCTAAGTGGCTGCTGACAATCTCGTTTCTCCACGTGCTGTCACATGGCAGGACCAGAGCTGACCTGACATCATAGCTCTGAAAGATGCTATGGCTGAGAGCCCACTAAGAACCCAGATGGCAGGAGAGATGAGATGCAGGACTAGGCTTTGGGGACTGCCCAGCAGGTGCTGAGAGCTGGCCACTGCTGAGCCCCCAGCGCTGCTCCAGGCAGATGGTCTTCACTGTCATCACCTTGGGTGTCAGCACCTTGAGGTACACCCGGCAATCAAATGAAACCAGCTTTCCCAGGATAGAAATATTTTCCAGGAAAATGGAGGGAAAAAAAGGAAGGGTCTGGGATATTCAGTAAAGCAGGAAATGGCACTGACCAAGAGGCAGAGAGCCACAGGTCCCCTCCTCAGCTAATTTGGAGTTCTCAATTCCCAATAAATGTTTTATTTCCCCCTCAATTTCAAGCCTTTTAACATTTTCACTGGTCAATCAACAGCTGCTTTTATCAGACCTTCTTAAACCCCCGCCTCCTTGCAAGAGGGGCCTTAAAAAAAATCTTTTCTCTTCTGCTACTCATTGTTCTTTGGGGAGGATTCTCCTAACTGGGAGTAATCTCAAGGACCAGAAGACAATCTGCGGTATGCTGAGCAGTAAACCCATTAAAGGGCACAGGCCAGTCCTTGGAGGGTCAAGAAGCCCTGCATCTGAGCTACAGAAAGGTTTCTGTACAACTGGCATTTTCACCACAAACCACAGCCGAGAAGCGCTGGGGAGAAGCAGGACTTGGAAAGGGTGTGGGACTGGAAAAGCTTCCTTACTGAAAGAAGACTGTCCTTGTCCCCTTTGGGTGTATGAAGCATCTCTCTTAGTAACCAGGGCTGTGGTTCCCAGGGAGGGTGAGCCACCAGCAGCAGCATCAAAGGGGACCTTTCAGAGTTCCTGGGTGGCAACATGGCTTCACAGAAACAACAAGGGCTTAGAAGCAGCTGGTTCTGATGAACTCGATGACCTCTTGTGCTCTTTTCCACGGTAGGTTTCCAGAATAACGTTAAGTTTCACGCCAAGCACACATGGGAGGTGGAGAGATGGTCACAGGGCTGCCAAACTCAAATTCTACAGGGACGAGGCAGGAATGTAACGTGGGGCTGAGCCACTGGAGACAAGACAGGAGATTCATTTGCATCTTGGAGGGGCAGCCTCCACTCAGCCAGTTCATGGGGGGGTTTGCTCTGCAGGATTCCGAGACAAGCCCATGGTCTTACTGCCAGACCCCTGAGCTGCAGAGGCGAGTCCTGACACTGTCAAGGACATGCTGAGCATCTCTGTGCTATAGACCTAGCCCACAGACAACCTGTGCGTGCTCTCCAGTCTCCACTGCCTAGCTCATTTCACTCACAATCCTCTTCCTTCTTTGGTTACAATAGTTACACTTCATTATATGGGTAAGCTTTTCCACTCAGTTTGTGGTCACGAGGTATTCATTTATTTTTGGCATGGGTGCTGTAGGTTGCTCCAAGGTCATAGCAGTGTGGAGCTAGACTAGCCTTGGGCAATTACTCTACCTACAACTGCCCAAAGCCTGTCAAAACCTGTAGATGTCTGACCATCAGCTTCGTTTTTTAAAATTTTTCATATATGGTTTATTTTAAAATTATCTTTATTAAAAAAGTAAACAAAACATTAGTGAAGAATGTGAAAGGAAAATAAGAAATGAAAAAGCATTGCAACCCAGAGACTGCCATGTTTAACACTGTTACAGGCAGCTCTTGCTGTATAATACCCACTCTAACACTGGGAAGTTTAAAAGAAGCATTTAAACTCACTATATGCCCCTCAGCCAGCTTGGGATGAAATGATCTAGGGTGAACCAGGCTGAGTTTGATTCCAAACTCAGGATGGTGGGTTGGATGGACAGTGCTCCTCTCATTCTCACTGGAGCAGGGGGGAAACTGAGGCACGATCTTCTCATTGCATGGGCAGAGGTGCAAGAGAACACACTATCAGGCAAGCACAATTCAAGTCTTTGCTTGCATTATTTCTTCTAACAATTCATGGGTCAAAGTTAATCATATGGCCAACTCTAAACTCATTGTGACAGTGAAATAAACATACTAGGTCCATAGACGGAAGGGCAGAAGTGAAGATACCGGGTGTTTTTAAATGATTCCTTTTTTCCCTGTACCACCTTCTATTCTATCCAGACCCGGTTCTCCCAAGTCTGGAGGGAGTTTTAGAAGATACTGTCCCTCCCCCATCACCCCAGCTTCTATATGGTGGTCTCAGCAGTATCATCGAGATGACCAAAGCCTAGGTGTCTGAGAATTCCCCAGCCAAACACTAGCTCTTAGTTTGAGCAACAGAGGTCTAAGCTGATTCATTCAAAGTGTATCTGGTATCTTTTAACCTAGCCAGCAAGAAATAACATACTCTGTAGGATAACAGCATCTTGACAGTGATGGAAAGCTCTCTGACCAGATCCCTGACTGAGACGAAGTCCTGGTCTCTATATTCTGTGGATTCAGGGGGAGAACAGCTCAGATGTGGCCTTAGGTTGGCTCTGGAGTTCTGGTTTTGCCTAGGGTTGGCAACTGAAAGACTAAAAAATATAAGGACCTCCAGCCATTTCACCACAGTCCCCCAGTGAGTGGTGATGGCTTAACTGTGAAGTAGACCTGGAACCCTCCTCTCGGCCAGTCGGGCTCCTGACCACTGGACCACACAGTCAGTGTTTAATGTGCACTCAGGAAACCTCAAGCTCCAGGCTGAAAGAAACCGATTTTCCAAAAACAGAGCTCTCTTTGTGACCAATTCAGCAAAAATTCTCTTTCCAGCTGTGAGTCGGGATTCATGTTGTGAACGCTGGTGTTAATTAAAAACATCCACCTTCTGCAGTTTTAACAAGAGAAGAGGCACCATGCAGCATGTGTTCCTAAATACGGTTGTATTTATGACTGCTGAGGGCTTGGATGTTACCATTCCCCATTTCAGCCCCCCCAAAAGAGCTGGGGCCAAGACGGATGCGATGGGTCTGAATCGGCTCAGGACAAAATGAGTGTAAGAAGGAGAGGGGGAAGAGTGCTGTTCCCAAGCGTGGACCAAAGATGTTCAAGGTCCTGTGTCACTATCAGGAACTTTACCTAGCTGATATCAAATGTTCATCTGTTGAGTCATTAAAATGTTTCTTCATGTGCCTCTTAGTCCTCAGACACGATCAAAATGTGGTAAGATGAGGCGGGGACATTCCACAAAAGATGACTCCATCTTCAGTAACTGGGATGTCAGATGACACTTCCCCATATTCCTATGTTAGTTCTCACTTTATTAGGAAATCTTTATCTGAAATGGTGCAGAGCTAGTGAGATCAGATGAAGTTGCATTCCTTCCTATGCTTGTCTCTGGTTGGCTAATTTGTCCTCTTTCACACATGAACCAGACAGGAAAGAACAGAGCCAAACCCCATCGTTATGAATGAATTTCTTTGCTTTTAATCTCACACAGTTTAAAATACAATATGAAATCAGGCTACAGTATATAAAAAATTCTCCAGCAAAATGATGTGCCAGCATCAGCTACTAAAATAAACGAACGAAAAACTCCCCCATAAGAAATTTTTTTTTGCATTAAAAAAAAAACACATAGACACTTACATCGCTACATCTCCAAGCTACCTCAGTTTTGATTTTTTAAAAAGCACCTGCTTTTCCTTTTTTTTCATCTTGCTTTTAAATTTTCAGCTCTTAAAAAATATAAATTATATGAAAATACAAGTTGGAAAATAGTCAAACACAATATAACATCTTTTTCACCCCTATACTTCTCAGCTTAAAAAAAAAGTATTCTAAAAAAAAGTTCAATAACTGAGGCAGTATTCCTGATAGAGATAAATTTCATTTTAATATATATATTTTATATATGTATATGTATACATATATTTATGGTTCCTCGAAACTTCTTTGGAATGTAGATTAAGAGTTCAACCCATTTATATAGACCCCAACAGGGAAAGCAGCATGCACAGCATGACTAGGATAGAGAAGGTGTCGTTTTCACCATGAAGATTAGGCAGGTTAATGCTCTAAAACCCAGAGTGTTCAGCCCCAAAGTGAGGAAAAGCATATCTGATCTCCGAATGTTACCTCTAATCTCCATAGCCAAAAAACCAGGGCTCTGTGTAGGGAAGTCCCTCCCCTGAAAGCGAAAGGGAACCAAAGTGATTCTGAACCCTACAGCCCAAACCAACGTGGGTTAACAGATGCATCTCCAGGAAAACAGAGTTTCACCCAACTCAACCAGATTTGCCCATCCTTCCTCTGAAGTTAACATGTGTTTTTATTTTTTTAAAGCAGAAATCCAACCATTCTGCTCCATTTCCAGTGTATAAACCACCCACCACTCTTCCTGGGATGGTCTCTGGACAGAAGGAGGAAAAAAAAAAAAGCATCTGGCCAGATTGGCAAAGCTGTTTGAACTAACACGCTAGTACAAATACTGCAGACAGTGGACTGGGAGAGAGAGTAGGGCGGGGGAGGGGGTGCATCTTAGCAAACAAGCGGCTGAAGAGCATGAGGAGGCACTTGTTTACATGGATTATGGCAGGAGTCAGACATACACAGGGAGCGCGTCTCAGCATCGATTGAAAAGGAAAGGGCTGTTGAGCTGAGAAAGTGATATGCCTGGTGGCAAAGAAGCAAGGACCGAAGTCTGGCATTGGTTCTACTCTCACCCATCACTGAAATGTGGAAAGACATCATGAGAAAGCCCCAGCATTCTCTCAGCTGCAGTTCTGCACGTCTGCAAACACACACAGAGACACACACGCGCACGCGCACACACATCTTTGCCAGTGCCCAACAAAGATCACATAATCTAAGAGAAAACAATGTAGTCCAAACAGTTCCGCCTAACACTCCCTGAGCAGCTCCTAAAATATGTCGAGAGCTTCATTAAGGCACCTGCGTCCGGAAGAAGATCACAATACACAGCTGGGCGAAATGCTGCCTCTGCTTTCCAAGCGGATGCTCCGATTTCTCGGTATGAGGAAGCGCGTGAATCACAGAGTTAAGTTCCTGATAATCCGGGGTCTGCAAGAAGACCTGGGAGAAAACAATCCACTTTCTTGAAGCTATGCTAGAAGGTAGTTAGTAGACTTCCAGTTTCTCAGCTGGAGCCCAGCAAGGGCCAACCCCGAGAAGCCCGTCCTGAGGGTTTCTTCCCCTCCCTCGCTGAAAAGCCATCCCTCTGTCACCCTCCTTTTCAGTCCGGCACCTGTTGAGCTGAGGAAGAGAGGATTCTAATTGTATTAGGCACTTTTCCTTAGTAGTCGATGTTGGTCCCCTCTCCCCAAACTCCATTTTCAGATGACCTTTGACAATGGCCTCGGTTGATAATGTTTGTAGCTCAACTCTGGGAGAAGTAAAAGTAGATTTGAATCTCATGGACCACCTTGTTGCTACACCCAAGCTCCTTTCCTTATAGTTCCTATGCCTTCAAGCTTCCTTCCTTGCAATTACCAACCTTCCCTTATCCTGCGCCAGGACAACAATCCAAGCACGGGACCCTTATATCATCTGCCCTGTGCACCTTTGCCTGCCCACCCAGTCTCACCTGACACCCGACACAGCTGCCTTAAACCCTTCAAAGGAAAGCCTTGCACTTTTCCCAAAGACAGCCGAGCCACATTTTATTCCCAGGCTCCCTCAGTTTCCATGGCTTCTAAAACCCAGGACATCTAAATGGCTTTATCATTCTCCAACTCATGACATGTCTGCAGCTACTCTTTCACTCACCAGAAAGCTGTACATTTCCTTCTACTGAACAACAGAGTGGGGGAAAAGTGATAAATGTGGGATGCTAGGAAAATAAGACACAAAGGACAAAGTACAGAGTGTTAGTTGGGAAGGACATGCATTCAGGACTTATTTCCAAAGACCTGAGGGGTAATGCCCGTGCATACAGATTTTATTCCAAGTCATGTATGTTACAAGTCTAAAAAACCAGTAGAGAACCAGGTCAATCTTCTCCCTTCACTCCCTCTTTCATAAGACTTCTACAGTGCTCCTACATTTACTATGGTCCAAAGCAGGGCTGCAAAATACATTCAGTTCAAAGACTTAATGCTTCTTAGCTCAATGTTAAGTCCAAACTCTGAGAATACACTCATGACAAATAAGTAGAGGGGTGTGATCATAATTTTTAAAAATTAAAGGAGAAATTCACATGCACAGTTCCCTTGTACCCAAATTAGCATCATTTTTTTCCTTCGCACATCAGTCACATGAACTTGGTATCCCCAAATCTCAGTGATGGCGCTTTGTCTTTCCAGTGGGGTCTATATAAACAGTTTCCTTTCACTGTGTCATAATCCTCAGTCGGCAAATAAAAACAAAATTGCATGATACCGCAATACTGAGACCACCTTAGAGCTTAAGACGATTTTTAAGGAAAAAAAAAAATACTGGCACAAAATTTAATAGAATAAATTTTAACACAAAAACAGTTTCAGCCCCTCCCCACTGAAGTCCATTTTGTTTCAAAAGTAGAACAAAAAGGTCAATAGTCCGTGATTTTTTAGTGCACCCCCAAACCAAAGGCTTTATCCTACCTCCCTCTTTTTTGCCCTCCCAGACCTAAAGACAAAAGGAAATTAATTGCCTTTCATTAGTTTCAAGACTCCTGGTGCATCAATTTCTTTTGCTAATAGGTCCACAACTCAAGACATTTTTTTTTTGTGGATGACTTTTTTTTTTTAATAACTGGACGTGTTAGTCTCTTCCTCCCTTAAGCCAGATTCTTCAAGCTTCTAAGGCCCTTGTCTCCTGAAAATCCGCTCCAGAATTTCTTGTCCCACCCACCCCACCAGTCCTGGCTCTCCTTCAACGGCGCACAATGGATTATAGCTGCAGCTCACTTAGCTCCCACCCCTGAATGTAAAAAAAATGAGTTCTGGAAAATTAAAAATAGAATAACAATTAAAAAATTAAGAGTCCGACCGACATGGCTGTTCTCTGAAATGTCTCAGCAGGGTTTCCCCGGCCCCTCAGCGTCCATCACTCGTCGGCATCGGGCTTGACATCCAGCATGGCGTGGAGCTCCTCGGGCGTGTACCCCAGCAGGCTTTGCAGGTCACACACAAAACGGTACACGTAGCGTTTACCCGCTGTCTTGTGGATGATGTTTTTGTCATAATAGTAGCGAAGGCCACGGCTCAGTTTCTCATAATTCATCTTAGGCTTGTTTTTCCTTTTTCCCCATCTCCTGGCCACCTGAAGCTGCAGCTCACTTAGCTCCCACCCCTGAATGTAAAAAAAATGAGTTCTGGAAAATTAAAAATAGAATAACAATTAAAAAATTAAGAGTCCGACCGACATGGCTGTTCTCTGAAATGTCTCAGCAGGGTTTCCCCGGCCCCTCAGCGTCCATCACTCGTCGGCATCGGGCTTGACATCCAGCATGGCGTGGAGCTCCTCGGGCGTGTACCCCAGCAGGCTTTGCAGGTCACACACAAAACGGTACACGTAGCGTTTACCCGCTGTCTTGTGGATGATGTTTTTGTCATAATAGTAGCGAAGGCCACGGCTCAGTTTCTCATAATTCATCTTAGGCTTGTTTTTCCTTTTTCCCCATCTCCTGGCCACCTGAAATTTAATTTTTAAAAAAGAGGGGTGAACACTTCCAGAATAAGCATGCATGTTAATATGCCTGCACTCATTGGTGATGACCCATGATGTTCAAAAGATGGCTAGAGATTCATCGACAAAGCTAGACCAGGTTGGCAGTGAAGTTGACTCTCTAAGCTGATGAAAACACAGTGACCCTGAACTTCCATGGAATGGGAGTTAAAGCACTTGATATTTAAAAAAGAGTCTTTTTTTATAGGAGACACTATAGAGTCTCCTCTTACCCTGTATTATTAATAGAACATCTTTGCTTTGAAAGCATGAAATCTAATGTGAGGGATGAAGGACTGAGTTACAGTCACATCTGTCTTTCATCAACAGGAAGCATCTTTTTTTTTTTTTCGAGGCACAGGGCTTCTCACTTCAGCCGGAACAGAGGGCCTCTCTCTTGTTCATTGCTCCGCATCCTCCGAATTTGGGCGTGTCACAGAGCAACCACTCACTATTTGTTTTTCTGTTTTTGTTTTCTTATTGATGTATAATTGATTTGTAATGTTGTGTTAGTTTCCGGTATAAAGCAAAGTGATTCACTTCACATACATATATTTTCAGATCTTTTCCCCTTATAGACTATCACAGAATATTGACTAGAGTTCCCTGTGCTAGACCCTTGCTGGTTGTCAACTCTCTGCGACCCCATGGACTATACACATCCATGGAATTCTCCAGGCCAGAATACCGGAGTGGGTATCTTTTCCCTTCTCCAGGGGATCTTCGCAACCCAGGGATCGAACCAAGGTCTCCTGCATTACAGGCAGATTCTTTACCAGCTGAGCCACAAAGGAAGGCCAAGAATACCGGAGTGGGTAGCCTATCCCTTCTCCAGTGGATCTTCCTGATCCAGGGATTGAACCGGGGTCTCCTGCATTGCAGGTGAATTCTTTACCAACTGAGCTATCAGGGAAGCCCACGGGCAATGTGTGTATGTTCATCTCAGACTCAGTGTATTCCTCCTCCCCTCACTGTTTGTTGATGAAAAAACAAAATGATGAGCAAATCTCACCAAACGCTGAAGGCCTCTCAAAGTGTCAGACGCCTTCCATATTCACAGAGCCACAAGGCCAAGAAGGGAACAAAGTCAGAGAAGGCGACTTCTGTTTTTGTTGTTTAGCTGCTTGCTAAGTCATTTCCAACTCTTTCTGCAACCCCATGGACTGCAGCCCACCAGGTTCTTGTCCACAGCATTTTCCAGGCAAGAATGTAGGAGTGGGTTGCCCTTTCCTTCTCCAGGGGATCTTCCCAACCCAGGGACTGAAGCTGAGTATCCTGCACTGGCAGGCGGGTTCTTTACCACTGAGCCACCAGGGAAGCCCAACTTGTGTTTACAAAAAGCCTAATATGTGACAGGCACTGTAGGCACATCCTATCCGTTAAGCTGAAAAGCGAACAGGCAACGTAGGTCTTTTCTGTGTTTTCCAAATGATGCAACTCAGGCTCAGAGGAGGTCCCGCAAGTAGCAGGTGGCAGAGCTGGGATTCAAACCCTAGAAAACACCATCAAACCCCATACAGCCCATCCCCAGAGCTCTCTCTCACCATCCCTGGACACAACACTCTAAGCCACTCCCTCCTTACCTCATCTGGGTCAGAAAGCTTGAATTCCCAGCCATCTCCTGTCCAGCTGATGAAAGACTGACAGGACTTATCCGTGAGTAATTCCAGAAGAAACTGCCACAGCTGGATCGGTCCGCTGCCTGGAGACACAAGCCATGGGGAATTACTACACTGGATGCGCCAGATGCTCAGCAGCGAATCCCAGCCCCTTCCCTCCCAGCCCATCCGCCAGGGGAAAACAAGGAATACCCAGGGCACAAGAGCTGCAGGAGCTGGTGAACAGGCCGAAACGGTGAAGAATTCCCACCAAAACTGCCTTTAGGATGGAGTATCAATTGCCTTATTTAGATCGATTTAAAAGTCAGTCCATCTTTTATGGCTAAGCAAATTCTAGAAAGAAAATCCTGGATTGCTCCTTTGAGATATTCTAATGCAACATGGTCAGCTTGGCCTTCAAAAACAAAGTCATTATTTCTGCCTCATGAAGTACTCAAGGTATGAACCGAGGAGTATCTTTGTCAGCTCCAAGCAGAAGTCAAAAGCCCATAAGCAAAACCTACAGTAAGGACCCTTTGGTCCCTGGTTTTCGAGGGAGAAGAATCATTACCTTAGGGCGATCTAACAAGGGAAGAGAAGTTAGATGTTCTCTTGGTCATGATATTCCTCTCTACCACAATCCAGTCCCCTAAGATGCCTACAGGCAAGCATCTAAACTAAGAAAGGGAGGAAATTAACTTGCCAGCTAAGAAATCCTCAAAGGTCAGGTGAGCACTGTCTCAGAAATTCGCCACGGTAAAGCAAAGTCTAATTCACACACACACACACACACACACACACAACACACACACAATTCTCGTCTTAGTCATCAACACTGCCAACATCTTAGTTCTGGAAGGCCTGACATACTCTTGATTGTTAGTTTATCTTATACTAAAAGAGTTTGTGCTACACAGATTTCCTCCTAGGATAGTTTTCTATTCAGAAATGACAATGATGCCAGAGATTCCTATCTGATTTATGGGGGTAGCTAAAGAGACAGATATGAGCTCAACAGTCCACACTGCCTGTTACACATCTACGCTGTGTAGACGTGTAGGCCTTGTTAACACCGTCTCAGATGTGATCTGGACACAGTGCAGCTGGAGACACCCAGTCCGCGTAGACAAAGAAAGCCTGGCATGCTCTGACTCAAGTAAGAAAACTTGAGTTTGTTAGGCTCTAATCCTTAACCTGAGTTCCAAATGTGTCTGATCCTAAGTAAACTGAGATACAGTAGGAAACAAGCTTGCCTTGCCTCTCGATCTAATAAAGAAATGCCCTTCGTGATCTAGGAGGTCAATCTCTTGTCATGTCTTGCCTACAAGACATTTTCACGTTCACCATTTTGCTTATTCCTAAAACCCACTCCCCAATCTCCTTTTAGGCATGGCAGACTGGGCTGACTGCCTCCATTCTATCGGTGCAGAGTAAGGTGCTCGGGAAAAGTGATGTCACATTGGTCTAGGCACAGTTAGAAAACAGTGGGCCAAACCCCAGACCTTGACTCCAGGCCCCAGGGTAATCATGACGGATGCCTATGAGCAAACAGCGGCTGGTGCGCGTTATCACTGGTGGGACACCCCAAGGAAGCCTTGGCTATAGTAATAGCATCCCAATGGTCCCTCCTCAGCCCAGCCCAAGCTCAGCAAGGAAAATGAAATTCCTCTACCTCACCCTTCTATGAATGAACCCTGAGTAGTTTAAAACCATCTTGCAAGAAATATCTTACACATATTCTAGAATTAAATAATTCAGCCAATGCCTGCAAAGTATATTAACATTTGAAGAAACAGTCCCAGGAATGACACTGGTGAAGCCTGACCCGCTTCTCTGTTTCTACCCCAATGGAAAAAAACAACAACAACAACATTTTCTAGACAGCTCAGACACATTTGCAGTTTCCTTGGTAGCCAAGTAGTCACCAGCTACCACCCTCCGCCAGAAGGAATGTCCTGTCGTGACTTCCTATGAGGAATCCATTGAGAAGCCATCCGGATGGGGAGGAGGAAGAAAACAAATTTCTATTAAGAAATGTTATAGAATTAGTTACAATAGCCCTTGTGACATAATAGGTATCCTGAAGTGTAGAACAGATACTCACTGAACCACTGAAATGAGACATGAAAGGAAAAAACCAACTATCCAAAAATTATGAAAGTAAGTCAGGGAGTTCATGGTCCTCTCTTGGGTTAAGACCACAGACCATAGACATGGTGGAAAGAGGTCTGCTTTCAGACACCTGGTAAAGGAAAACAGGAACAGGAGCTAGGATTTACTGTGGACCCACTATGTACCATAGTAATATGTCATGTTTTAGAGCATCTTATTGGGTTCCCCAAAATGTTCATTCGGGTTTTTCTGTAACATCATAGGGAAAAATCCAAATGATCTTTTTGACCAACCCAATATTTATCCTTCACAATAACTCCCTGAGTAGATACTACTGTTATCACATTTGTTTCTCCCATTGTACAGCAGAGAAAACTGACCCACTGTGTGTCTTGTCCAAGGTTGTGCAGGTCAGAAGTGGTATGGCTAAAACCCAGGCAGCCTGCCTGACCCCCTAAATCTCCATCTCAAGCCATGGACTTGTCCCCAGGCAAGTCCAACCCAGAGCTGGCATCTAACCTGCCCGCTGGCTGCAATAGTCCTTGGGGTAAAAGGACCTTGCATTTGAAAAACAGCTCTTCCTCACTGCTCACAGCAAGCAGTCCAGGACACTGGATGGCCAGTGGTTCCCCAGTCAGTCTAACCACTGGGGACCTTGGTGTCCTCTACACAGTTGACACTTCTGGCTCTATCTACACCCCTCATGCTCACCATTAGGCCATGTAATTTCATTACTTCTCACCCCCACTAGTTGTCTTCAAACCTCTTTCATACTGTGTGTGTGTGTGTGTGTGTGTGTGTGTGTGTGTGTATGTGTGTGTGTGTGTGCTCAGTCATGGCCAACTCTTTGTGATCCTATGAAGACTGCTAGGCTCCCCTGTCCATGGGATTTTTCAAGCAAGAATACTGGAGTGGGTTGCCATTTCCTTCTCCAGGGGATCTTTCTGGCCCAGGAATGGAACCTGAGTCTTCTGCATCTCCTGCACTGGCAGGCGGATTTTTCACCGCTGAGCCACAGGGTATGCCCCTCTTTCATTCCACTTGTCTTAAAAGTATGTGTGTGTGTGTGTGTGTGCTCAGTCATGGCCAACTCTTTGTGATCCTATGAAGACTGCTAGGCTCCCCTGTCCATGGGATTTTTCAGGCAAGAATACTGGAGTGGGTTGCCATTTCCTTCTCCAGGGGATCTTTCTGGCCCAGGAATGGAACCTGAGTCTTCTGCATCTCCTGCACTGGCAGGCGGATTTTGCACCGCTGAGCCACAGGGTATGCCCTCTTTCATTCCACTTGTCTTAAAGTCCCTTTAGGGATAAGAGGTTTAATTATACCAGGTTGAGGAAAGAGGAAGAATTATGGGGAGTTGTGGTCAATGGCAGGGAGAAGCAAGCACATCCAGATTCCCAGGGAGGGGGGTTCAAGAGCCACCTCGGGCCCCCACCCTTCAGATGTGCAGCCATAGAGTGGGGACGGGACTTGGATTAGCGTCACAGGGAGCAGCTCACGAGGGAGGGACATCAGACAGAACTATTCCCGCTGTTCCTGCTGCCACTTCAGAGCTGCACCCCATTGTCTGTGTACATCTGATGCCTGGGGTCTGTGGATGTGGCCAGAGACAGGGTGAGTCCTTGCACATGGGTGTTTTTTTCCCCTCCGTGTGAGTTGTCCTTTGTTCATAAGGAACACAAAACTGAAATTCGGGAACTGGGAGCCCAAGTCCTAGGTGTGGTGCCTCTTTTTTTTTTTTCCTATTTACTGAAGGGAAGAGGGAGGGTAAATAGGAAAACCAGATGCCGAGAGAAAGGACAGGGCGCGGGATGGGGAGGCAGGGAGGAATGTGTCTGCAGGGCTGCACAAGAACGAAGTCATAGCAGCAGTGATGTCAGCACGAGTTTCCTTCCCTTATTCTTGAGGAGAGATCCTGCCAGCCTAGCCCCGCCAACGGCACGCACGGCGCTCCCACCCAGGGCACTCTGGAAGCCACTGCTAGCCTTTCAGAAAGCCTGCAATGTGACCTGAATAAAAGGGATCCATGATGCTTCCCAGAAATTTCCTCTCTTGTACATTTCTGCTGACACCCCAACCCTCTTTTAGGTTGTGTGGGCATCAGAAATAGGACAGACATGGGTTTCTTTTCCCAGCCAGACAGTCCGGAATGTGGGCGTTGGGGTGGCTGGTCCCCAGGCTGGACCAGTGGAGAGTCCCACGCTGGAGCCTGTTTCCATGACAATGTATCCATCCTCCCCTTGGGTCTGGGAGGGAAGACCAGGACCTTTAAGGGTAGCCCACTCCCAAAGTGGCTCTGGGGTCACTGGAAACTCTGACTTGCTGGTAGCACCCAAGTCCAGACCCAAGGGAAGTTCTCAAGCCCCAGACTTGCCCACATGCTGGCTGAGGCTGGCCCACTCAATCTGAGTTCTCGCAGGGCCTGGTTCTGCATCACTCGGGGTCAGTCTGCCCAAATCTGCAGGACCAGGGCTCCGTCCCTGCCCCCCTCCCTCCGACGCATCTTCATGTGGAAAAGCCTTCTCCTCGCCTCCATTCCACTCACACCTCCTCTCGGCCCTGGCCTCAGCCCCCTCCACCCACCCAACCGGACTCTGGTCCCAGTGACCTTTGTCCCAGGAGCAGAGAATGGTCCTAATAATAGTGCCAGTCATGGGCAGGGGAGCTCACACACCGAGCGTGACTCACAATGCTGTCCCTGTCCAGGGGCCCGGGGCAGTCAACGGCGGCCTTCACCAGGCCGCCCCGGGGTGTCACACGCCAGGAATCCGGTGGCATCACTGGGAAACTATGCTTCTCAAGTTGAAGCTCTGAGCCACAACAACAGAGGGTCCCTGTTCGAAGGAAGTCTCTCTCGCAGCCGGGGCGGGGAGGTGGGGGGGACGCCCCCCCTCCACGGCTGCAGTGGGGAATTTCCTCTGACTGCTTTGTTCTTCTCGGCTTCTGGGGAAGAGGAAAATTCTCAGTACAACACTGACAGCCCCAATCTGAAAATGGTGGCAAGGCCTCCAGACAGATAACATCAGATGGGTACCTGGAGGGACCCCAGGACAGCAAAGCAAGTCGCAGGAGGATGCCTCCCTCCAGGGGGACCCCTAAAGCATGTCAAATCCAAGGCTATAATCTCTCTCTCTCTTTTTTTTTTTAAGGCAAAACTTCAAGTGGATTTCTACTCATTGAGTTGATTACACCCCTTCTCTTTGTCTAGGGACTAGAAGGTCCCCATCTATCTAGATGAAGGGTAGTTATTTAAAAGCCCTGCTTTTTTTCCCTCCATTATTCTGAGGCTAAGATGTGAGCTACTCAGGTAAAAGAAAGGCACAGGCTAGGACGGGAGGTTAGCAAGGTGTTCTCAATGCTCCGGATCATAATCCCTCTCCATGTGGCCACGTGTGGGTATCTTTCTTCCCATTTTCTAGGCGTGGGGGTTGTCAGCCATGGCAATGATCTCACTGCTCGTGAACCGCGGTCAGAGGGGGACTTCAGCTTTTCTAGTTCAGCTGCACGTTCTCGCTCCGTCACCTGTGCCCAGCTCAAGGCTAACACACAGGAATCAGGCCCCGGGCAGCCGGCGTCTCGTCTCAGGCAGCCTCCTGTCATGCTTTGCTCTCAGCAGGGCCAGCCCTGACAACTGGCTCTCCCTGCATCTCTCTCATCCCTAGAACACATGCTCCAAGGGCAGGGCCCATGTGTTTCTACTGCTGTAACCCAAAGCCTGGGATGGTGCCTCACCAACAAACACCAGCTATCAAAAAACCTGCTTGCTGTTAAATGATCCAGCTGTCAGCTCCCTGGGAGCCTGGGTTGCATCTGATTGACCCTTAGAGGCATAGTCAGTGCCTGGCCTGGGACCCGGTCTTGGACAGGTGAGCTCTGTAAACATTTACTGAACTGTCTTACTCAAACAATCCTCCTGTGCAGAAAGGTATCAGGGTTTTGAAAAGGTGACCCAAACTGCTTCTCTCTATTAAACTATATTTGGGGCCAAACAATATGGGGGACTCCCAGGCTACATTTCATCAACATGCACCCCAAAATAAAAACGACCACACCTCAGGTCCTTTGGGGATTCATCTGCTACTTTGAGAATCTAATCTCTGTAGCTCGACTCTCAAAGTCAAATCAAACACCTCAGTGTGGGCAGGACACCGCATTTATTTTAACCTATGAAACTCTCATGGTTGGTCACCCTTGCAGCAGGGTTTACTTGGCTCCAACAGCACACATCTGACAGGTGGTCCTAAAACAGAGGAACGGGACCAGGCGGCCCCGCCCTCTCACCCAGGTGTCTCTACCCACAGCCAAACGATGGTGGCAAAAACAGAACACTTGAATCAGAAATGACCCATCTGTTCACAAGTCTATCTTTCTTACAGACTACTGCAGGATGGCATCACCGACTCAGTGGACATGAGGTTGAGCAAACTCTGGGAGATGGTGAAGGACAGGGCGCCTGGCATGCGGCAGACCATGAGGTCGCAGAGAGCTGGACAAGACTGAACGACTGAACAACAGCAAGTGCAGGAGCACCCACCTCTGGGGGTGGGTGGGCGACCCCAGAATCTAAACGTCACCCACTTCTTGTCAACCTCATTCTAAATTATCATTCATAAATGATCCCAAAGTCTCTCTTTTTCCTTTCAGTTTTTTAATGACCTGACGTTTAATGAGAAACTGAACAGAAAGCATCCTGACAGTGTCTTGACCTCCGGGCCAAACTCAACACGAAGCCGCACTGTCCTCTGCCTAAGGATGAAGAAGTCGGTACCAGGGCACCAGGAAGATTTTCCAAAGACAGAAGAGCAGAGACTGCATGGTACTTTGGCTTGTTTTTATATCTGTAAGAGCCTTTCCCCATTTCTTCTGAGTTATGTCCCTCCTTTTCTCCCAGCTCAACCCAATCTCATCTCATCTCCACCACAATCCACAGACAATCCATTCTGTAACTGGCTGAGATGCCTTGGTTCAACAAATCACTCTAAACCATTATGTTCTAGACACTTGTTCTCTATCAATGGCTAGTAACTCAAGGGCAACAATCCAGGATCTAAGTTCCTATAACTCAACGCGTAACCACAAACAACATTCTAACAGGTGCTTGAAAAACATCCCTCGTGAATATCATGAAAGACAACAGGTTCATGCCCTTGCATTTACGGATGCTGGAATAGCCAGTATCTAGCAATGGAAACAATTAAGAAAATAAAACCAGCCTTTAATGTCAAGTCCACGTCTCTGAAACAGTAGACCAAAAGAAAGGAGGAAGCGTTTCAAAAAATTTAAATAGACAAATATGTCAGACATTGGGCATACTGACTGAGATGACAGCAGATAGTATCCTATAAAATGAAAAGATAACATGATGGTGGGAAATGCCCAAAATAGGGAGTCAAGTGTCTACAGCCTTGACCCCACTTCTTCCCTGATTCATTGAGTGATCTCATACAGCTCATTTAACCTCTCTGGGCTTTAGTTTATCCATCTCTAAAATGCAAATAGTTATCACAGCTCCTTCCTGCTTTATAGATATATAAAGAGCTGACCACAGTGTAGAACAGTTTGGGAATATAAAACATAACAGTAGAATTAAACAGAAGAATTTTACAACAGAAAAAAATATTTTTAAAAGCAAGACTTTTCAAAAGGAAAACAAGGAAAAACAAGATGGAATAGAAAAACAAAATAGCAAAAGCACTAAATAAAAATCAATTATTCTTCCAAGAATTCAATTGGCCTTTTATACGGCAACTTTGAAAGAGGACAAAGTTAGAAGCAAAAGCAAAATGATTAATATATATAAACGTAAAATGTTTTAAACACTGTAGATGAAAAGATAGTTAAGGTTTTTTCAAGTGAGGGATAACTCTGAAGTTCCTGCTCTAATTCAAAGTAGGCAGGCACAGAAAGAGCAGATGCAAACTGCTTTGCAAGTGAAAGTATAGCCGACATTTCTGGTTTGGGGAAATCTTGGCCACAGACAGACTTAGATCCTCTTTCCCCAAATGTACTTTTTTTTTTTTCCTTAATCATCTACACTCCACAGCAAGCCCACTCCACCTAACAACTGCATAGGGCTGAGCTACAGTGAGTCCAGCATTCCCCACAAATGTCTGTAGTTTGGCCCAAGAGACAGATCCCATCTGTATTAATTGAAGGAAGAGCAGAAAGCCTTGTCCAGAGATCAATGTCCAAGACCGTCCTGGCAGGGAGCCTTGTTGGAGGGCCTTAGCTCAGCCAGACTCCCCTATTTGGGGCAGACTTAACTGAGACTCACTTGGGTCTGCCTGGGGCCTGAGCACAAGACAGTTACACACTTGAGTGTCTGGAGGAAAGGCCCTTGTTTTTGCTTGCACTCCTCACACCTGCAAGTGTTCAAGGAACACGTGTGGGGGTGGCTGCAGGGAGAAGAGATGGTTCCTCTCTTAAAGGGGCAGCCTGTCCTCAAAGGCAGGCACCTTCCCTCCAAACTCAAGAACTTTGTCTAATCACATTCACCCTGCCACTCAGACACACTCCTGGACAGCGAGCCGGCAAAGTGCAAGCCAGGAAGTGGCTTTCTTCAGAGCTTTTCCTCCCAATGTCTTCTAGGTAACTGATTGTTTTAAGAAGTCACCAGAAATGAGTGAGGTCTGGATTTGAGGGTATAGAGTGCAAACTGATGCTGAAGCTCCAATACTTGGGCCACCTGATGAGAAAAGCAGACTCTCTGGAAAAGACCCCGATGCTGGGAAAGACTGAGGGCAGGAGGAGAAGGGGGTGACAGTGGATGAGATGGTTGGATGGCATCACCAACTCAATGGACATGAGCTTAAGCAAACTCTAGGAAATGGTGAAGGACAGGGAAGGTGGCATGCTGCAGTCCATGGGGTTGCAAAGAATCAGATATGACTGGGCAACTGAACAGGAACAGTGCAAACTGTGTTCAGAAATAAAAGATGCGTTAGATAGCTAATATAAATATCCAAAGGATGTATGTGTAATCATGGCTGATTCTCATTACTATATGGCAGAAACCAACACTGTAAAAATAGAAAAACAAAACTTTTTTTAAAAGATGAAAAAAATATATATATATCCTCGGTTCAGTTCAGTTCAGTTGCTCAGTTGTGTCCGACTCTTTGCGACGCCATGAATTGCAGCACGCCAGGCCTCCCTATCCATCATCAACTCCCAGAATTCACCCAAACTCACGTCCATCAAGTCGGTGAAGCCATCTAGCCATGCCTACAGGCAATTAGGAGAAAAAAAAAATGCCTTCTTAAGCATCTAGGTCATAAGAAGAAATATGCCTTCACTGATTAGGACTAGAAAATAAGATTTGAGAGTTCTAAAGCCTGGACCTTTCCTAGTAGATTTTCCATGCAATCTCTGAGCTTTATTTTATCCTTAAGTTTCCCCCTTTACCAAAGCCGAGAGAAATGACTAGTTAACGTATTCAAATTCTTGGGGTGGTGAACTATATCCTAAACCATCATTGGAGCACACAACCTTTCAAGCCTTTATCCAATAAATAATTTCTGAGCATCCCTCAGATGTAAAGCATGGTAGCCAGCCTGGGTGGAATAACAGAAGAGAATATTAAGAGCAGCAAGGAGGCAGCAGCAGAAAACACGTCTGTTCCATTGTAATGGGATAAGCTGAAAAGGGACTGCCCACGCCTTTAAAGAAGCAAGGACCGAGAACCCAGCCTGAAGGGGCCCTCACGAGAAATTGCACCCATCTTGGCTCTGAAGGTCAACACCCGCTCAGAGCCCAGCCTTGAGAGCACCTCTCTGGCACAGCAAGTCCCAGCCTCCACACGAGTGCAAACTTTCACATTCACCCACCTTAGGACAATACTTTCACTCTCATTATCGCTCAAGGAGAGGTGAGTCAGAGAGCAAACAATGCAGTTGGGTAAGTCAATGTCAACAGCAGGCACTGAATCCAGAAGCCAGACGGGCCCCCAGAGCGCCGGGATCGTGGTCCAGCGCCCTGCTGTATGACCCGCCGGACGCCACACTGATCAGTCAGGGCTGATGGGGCCACAGCCACATGAGGCTCCACCCTCTGGCCACAGGGAGCATCTGTGACTCCATCCACAGGGCCCCACCAAGAACACGCTTCCCGGGGCTGCTGCGGCCAGGGGCTGGGCATGGAGGTCCCATGGGGCCACTCCTGCCAGGCAGGGGGCTCCCCCACTGGGCAACTTTGACCGAAATTCCCAGGAGCCTGGAAACCCCCTTCCTTGGAACTGCTGTTCCCGTGGAGGTTCTTCTCACAAGTCTCTTTCCTTCCTGTCTGCCACTGGGCCTGAAAGGTCCCCCCCTTCTCTTTGAAAGCCCTCCACCTTCTCTCGCTCTCCGCCACTCTGTACTTCAGACGTCCCCCCAGCCCGCCCCGGGACATTTCTTGCAAGTCCAATCATGTCTCGACATCTGCTGTCAGCAGACCCAAACTAACATGCTACTGAGGTTGGATATTTTCCTCCCAGTTGTCTGACATTGTGCAAATCTGTGAAAGGCCTCTTCTTTGTTGTCTGCTGTGTGACTCCGGGCTAGACCTCTTCCCTCCCTGGGAACCTTGATTTCCTCCTTCGTCAAGTGAGGATAACAGATTTTTCTTCATGTGGCTGTTGGTGACAGTTTTAAAAGATATGAACGCATATGCAAGAATCGAGCACACGGTAACAGCGCAGCACACATGCGGGCTGAGCTGAAAAGCTGAAGTGACTGAGCTGCGTGCCTGCTGGGTTGCGTCTGCCTCTTTCTGACCCCACGGACTGTAGCCCGCCAGGTTCCTCTCTCCATGGAATTCGCCAGACAAGAATAATGGAGTGGGTTGCCATTTCCTCCTCCAGGATATCTTCCCAACCCAGGGATCGAACCCGCGTCTCCTATATTGCCTGGCAGGTATTTCACACCACTGAACCACCAGGGAGACTTTTATGAAGTGACCTAAACTGAAATTAAGTATCAGCTGTGTTCCCCAAGACACTGCCAGGAATGACTGGAATTCTCTAAGTTAAATCCATCACCTTCTGACCAGAAGGAATGTAGAACAGTACTAGAAAAACAGAAGGTCTGGAGAGTAATATGAAACAGTGGTAACAGTTAGCACCTAAAGAGGGGTTCCTATGGACCTAGCACTGTGCTGAGTGCCTTCCATAAGCTATTCATGCAATTCCCACCACAATCCCAAGAGACAGAAACTGTCATTGTGACCATTTTGCAAATGAGAATACTAAGGCACAGTGAGGTCAGCTCGCCCGCAGCCATGCAGCTGGTCAGTGGCAAAACCAGGACACACTTTGGCTGCCTGGCTCCAGAGCCCCTGCTCTCAACCCTGACACAATGAAGCCTCTGCCACGTAGCCCAAGGTCAAACAGCCTCTCACCTCTCATGTGCTTAAGCCGAACCTAAACCTGAAGGCATAAGAGTAGCAGGTGGGGTGATGATAATCACCCTTCTGTAAAGCATCACAAGAAAGTCGCTTTAGGGGGAAGAGGACAGGGAGGGATATACAGAGGCCCTTGAACAACACAGGTTTGAGCTTCACAGATCCACTTATACATGGATTTCTTTTTAATATAAACATATTTAAAAAATCCTTTTTGTAGATTTGCAGCAATTTGAAAAATGGAAAAGAAAATTAGACAAACCGCATAGCCTAGAAATATGAAAACATTAAGAGAAAAAAAAGGGAGGTCAGGAATGCATAAAATACAGGTAGATGTACATAGAACACAGACTATGTGTAAGTGGACTGTTTATGCTAGCAGGTCAACAGTAGGCTAGTAGCTAAGTTTGGGGATTATACTCAGATTTCTGACTGCACAGGGGTCGGTGCCCCTCACCCCATGTGTTCAAGGGTACACTGTAGCGTCTGTTGAATGCAAGGAGTCTCCATGCGTCTGCTGAATGGAATGAGTCTCCATGCTGAGGACCCACTCACTGGTCTGACAGCACCCAAGCTGGGAAGGCAACCGGGAAACCAGGAGATGCCAAGGGGCGCAATCAAGGGACCAACTGAAGAGCCCCTGGCAGCTGAGGCCATGGGATTTTCCAGACCAGCTGCTCACGACCAACAGGACCTGCGCGGCTGCCTCAGCAACACACAGCGTGGATTCTGCTCAGGGGAAACATCGGCCTCAAAGACACAAAGGTGGCGCTTCCAAGAGGAGACAGCAGCATTCCAGCAGGGTCGCCACCCACTTCCACCACATGGAGTTAAGAGTTTGTTAAAGAAACAGCCACCCAGAAAATGGGAGAACCAGAGATGCCTCGAAAGCAGGTGGTTGGCAGGGGAAGGGGGGTGCTGTGTCCCCTAAAAAGATGGGTCCTCTTATGAGTTTCCTGACTCCAAATCCAAGCACCCGCAGGCTTTAGGTGGTTTAAACACCAGGATCTGCTATCTGTTTTGTACAGTATAAAGGGGTCTCTATGCCCTGAAGGCAGCTTCCTGGAGCTACTGGAGCTGCGTCCAGTCCCGGGGTGGCTCAGCCAGCTGTGGTCTTCAAAGGCGACTGACAAAAACAGGGAACCTCCCTGTCTGCACCTTCAAAGCCGTTTAGAAGCGAAAAAACGAACAACGAGGCCGAGTCCTCCCACCATGTGAATTTCTCCACCGGTGGCACATGTCTAAGACCAACTGTCCCCAGGCAAACCAGTCAGGAAGCAGAGGCAGTGGAACCTCCACGCAGGCAACAATACTAAGGGGCTTCTGATCTCTCCAGCTGGGAGCTGCCGGGGACCCCCACCCCCTGAGCTCCAACGTACTTCCCCAGCAGTCTCATAACTGAGCAGCATGTCAACTCACTACTCCAGTGAGATCCCACTCACATTCCATGCGCGCCCTGAGGACCCACCGCCAAACACAGCACAGAGAATCAGAATTCCCCAGCTTCTGAGATGCTGGCTGGTAGCTAGGCTCCACCTAGGCTGAGGGGTTTGTCTGGCTTCCTACAACCCGCCACTCACAGGGGCCTCTGAGGAGGAAAGGGCAGATGCTGTTTCTGCCTCTCTCATTGCCAAACTCTTCTCCTCCCAGCCATCCAGGCGCTACCCACGGATGCTCTACCCTGAGACAGTGACGCTCCCTGTAAGCCTGAGGCTAAGTCCAGCTTTGCCTGGGCTGAAAACCTCAGGACTCTTGTAAATGGCAGGACTGCACAAAAAGGGCACTAGGGTTGTACGCTTATGTCAGGAAAGACTGTAGTCAACTCACAACCTTACAACCACAGTATTGACATGGAGAGACTCTATTCCAGAACCTGGCTTAGGGAATATTCCCTCCACCCCCAATTATAAAGCTCCAAGTTGTTCCTAATAACATCTCCATGGGCGTGTAGGCTAGAATTAGAATCTCCTGCACCAATTCACACCACAGTCTTCTTCTGCTCTGGGGACCCCCTCTCCTTTCCTCATCAGTGACTGAGGCTCACATGAGAAGCTTCCCCTGGGGGTTGTACCTGAGGACACTGAGATGATTTTGCAATCCAGCTTTCCTTCGAAAACCGTGATTTCAGGTGATGCTGCCCAAGCTCACGTTTCATTCTGAACTGAAGGGCTTAGAAGCCCTTCCTTTTGCAGGAACGTTATTTTCAAAAACATGTCTCAGCAGTACCTTTATGTTTCTGAACCCTACAACTCAATGACCAGTCAGAACACTCAGGTTTTGGGTGTGGCCCTTGGACTCTGTTATTGTGTGAGGGTAGACGGGCTCTAATTTATCTACAAATTGAGAAGAAAGTTTATCTCGGGCAAAAAGCAATGGATGCTAAAGCATCTATTTTTGCTTTATTGACTATGCCAAAGCCTTTGACTGCGTAGATCACAATAAACTGTGGAAAAATCTGAAAGAGATGGGAATACCAGACCACCTGACCTGCCTCTTGAGAAACCTATATGCAGGTCAGGAAGCAACAGAACTGGACATGGAACAATAGACTGGTTCCAAACAGGAAAAGGAGTACATCAAGGCTGTATATTGTCACTCTTCTTATTTAACTTATATGTCTAGTACATCATGAGAAACACTGGGCTGGAGGAAGCACAAGCTGGAATCAAGATTGCCGGGAGAAATATCAATCACCTCAGATATGCTGATGACACTACCCTTATGGCAGAAAGTGAAGAGGAACTAAAAAGCCTCTTGATGAAAGTAAAAGAGGAGAGTGAAAAAGTTGGCTTAAAGCTCAACATTCAGAAAACGAAGATCATGGTATCTGGTCCAATCACTTTATGGGAAATAGATGGGAAAACAGTGGAGACAGTGTCAGACTTTATTTGGGGGGCTCCAAAATCACTGCAAATGGTGACTGCAGCCATGAAATTAAAAGACGCTTACTCCTTGGAAGGAAAGTTATGACAAACCTAGATAGCATATTCAAAAGCAGAGACATTACTTTGCCAACAAAGGTCCGTCTAGTCAAGGCTATGGTTCTTCCAGTGGTCATGTATGGATGTGAGAGTTGGACTGTAAAGAAAGCTGAGCGCCGAAGAATTGATGCTTTTGAACTGTGGTGTTGGAGAGACTCGTGAGAGTCCCTTGGACTGCAAGGAGATATCTTAAAGGAGATCAGTCCTGGGTGTTCATTGGAAGAACTGATGCTGAAGCTGAAACTCCAATACTTTGGCCACCTCATGCGAAGAGCTGACTCACTGGAAAAGACCCTGATGCTGGGAGGGACTGGGGTCAGGAGGAGAAGGGGATGACAGAGGATGAGATGGCTGGATGGCATCACCGACTCGATGGATATGAGTCTGAATAAATTCCGGGAGTTGGTGATAGACAGGGAGGCCTGGAGTACTGCGATTCATGGGGTCGCAAAGAGTTGGACATGGCTGAGCAACTGAACTGACTGAACTGAAAAGCAATGGGGGATTGTCTAGGGCTTCCGTTTCTACATGGCAGGTACTGCTTTGTGCAATGTCTCACTCAAAAATACTTGCAAGTTGAATTCCTGATGGTCTCAAATGTAGTCTTTCAGAGGCTGAAGGATCAGCTATTCATAAGTGTACACAGCACAGTAAATCATAATTTCATTACAGGTAATGAATCGCTTGGAGCTTAGCCTTTTCCCAGGCTCGATGATAAAGAAGAGACCCTGAGCATTTCATACAACAATTGTAACACAAAGCTGGGGCCACACCTACACACTAACAACACAAGTATTAACAGCAGGACTGCTCCACACCAACTGCAGGAGTGACAGGAAAGAATTCCTTATCTGCCTCAACTAAAGTCTGGCAATCTGGAGTGAAGTTCTATGAAGGTGGTTTAGAGACTATAGCTTCACCCCCTCCTGCATGCCACGCCCCCTCCCCCTGCACAGTGTTAATGAGTGACAAGCAAGGCACAAACCCCTGAACCTGCTCTAAAGGGAGTAACTGAGATAATCAATGAGTGTTCTCATTCTTTAAGAGAGAAAGATTTCACACTCAGTGAGACATCCGGCACTTAAGGTTCAGTTCAAGAGCCACGTTCCTGCAGAAGGCTTGGAATAAGTCATTTTTTCGTGTCTCAGTTTCGTCATTGATAAAAGGAGCCTGAGGGACAGAAAAGGGAAGGGATCAACACTCTTTGAAAATCCAGCATGTTATTCTACACCTACTGAAATGGAGGAAAAAAAAATCAGGGATGCCTATGTTTGTCAAGGATCTAGAGAGCATTTTGTTTAGGTCCATCAAATACACAGAAAACACTGGGCCACTTCTCTCAGATGGTTTTGTAATCAGATGGGGTTCATAACGTATCTTCAAACAAAAGAAAATGGAGCTTTCTGATTGTATCAGTTTGATAATCATAAGCAGTCCCAGCAAGGTAAGAAGGTGCATTCTGGCGGAAGCCAGTGTTGCATTTGATGTATTCTCAACTCAGCTAACAGGCAGGCTTTCAAGCCATGTTATCTGCCCCCACATCTTGACCTAATTTAACAAGTTGCCATGGGAGCCCAATGAAGGTTGATGCAATTTTCTTATCTTGGGAGGAAGAATGCAACTGTGCAAGAGAATGTGAAAATTCAGTTTCTAACTGATTTCCACACTTACAGTGCAGTAACCAAGACAGCATCAGAAGTCAACTGTATTCCTTTGAGGGGGTAATGGACAGGGAACTCGGCTCCCAGAGACAGGAAAATGGATTCATGTCCCAGCTCAGGGAATCTATACAGACATCCTTTAGTTCAGGTGACATAAAAGGTATACACGTGCTCCTACTGTGTGGCCACACATACCCTGGAGGTAAGCAAATTTAAAGGAAACAGATTAAAAAAAAAGTGCATATAACTTGAGATGGAAAATAGGTGTGATGTTTACGAGCAATAAGGAGTTTTGCCAACACTTATACAATGATTTCCACTCTCCAAAGTACTTTTCCGAACTTCAGGTCATCTTGGCATGTCTGCATAGACTCAGAGACTCATTTATAAGAACTCCAGTCACTGCACACTTCCCAGGTGGTGGAGGGGTCTAGGGAAGCATGTTCCGTTCCCTGGCCCGTTCCCTAGGATGTATCTGAGATGATAAGGGATCACAGTGAGGGGCAAGATATAGTTTTCACTGTGGACAAGAGATACCAAATTTGGACCACTCCCCATACACCAACCATGGGGTGGCAGGGAGTCGGACACGACTGAGCGACTAACACCACATGCCAAATAAATCCTGACTTTCCTCAAACCACAGCAATAAGAAAATCCAGTTCAAGTCTAAGGACAATGACAATATCTTGAATTCGTCAAGATAGTGAACCTTCCAGGCCGACGAGCACTTATCTGTACTCAACATGTGCTCAGAAACATCTGCTGAAATAATTGATTTGTTACGATTGAGCTTTCTCTCCTGCGTCTAGCAACTTGTCTGGCACTCATTTGTCTCATTAACTGAGTTAGTTCAATTACATGCTCACAGATTGCCTACCAAGAGAGGGAGGGACACTTCCACTTCGCTAAAAGTAGAAGAGGGTACAAGGTAAATTTGCCTAAAATCACACAGTGTGTGAGGGCTGGGGGAGCATGGAGGACTTCTGTTTTCTGGGCTATTGTTTGCACCTCTATCTGAGATGGCTTGAAAAGTAAAATCCCCAGTTACAAAGAAGAAAAAGCTGAACGGTAAGATACTTTAAAAATTGTATTTTAGTTCAAATGACCACTGGAGTTTCTGAGATCATTAACAGATACTCATCTTCTCCTTTGTCCCACTCAATGAACATTCTACCCCCTTAGAGACAGAGACAGAGAGAGAGGAAACAAGAGCAAGGGAAAAAAGGATAGAAGGAATGACGGAGGAAGAAGCAATCATTAAAACAATCCACCCAAAGAACTGTACGCGTGCTCAGTTATGTCCAATGCCTCTGCAACCCCATGGACTGTAGCCCTCCAGGCTCCTCTGTCCATGGGATCTCCAGGCAAAAATACAGGAGTGGGTTGCCATTTCCTTCTCCAGGGGACCTTCCTGACCCAGGGATCGAACCCACATCTCCTCATTGGCTGGTGAATTCTTTACCACTGAGCCACCACTGGGAAGCCCAAATAAGGGATGACATCAAACATAACTCAGACTTCCAGGACATTCCTGTATTGGTCCTGAAAAGAGCTTTAGATGTTCTGATCTGTTTGGCTTTGGATGAGAAATGCCCACCTGTGAGAAGGCTCACAGGTGGGCATTTTGGTGTTGGCTCTCCTGATGGCTGTCTTCATGTCCAAATTCGTACTCCTAGGTCTTAACATTCCTCTTCATCCTTTTCCTTCTCTCCTTGAAACTATGACACTTGGAGAGATTTCCAACTCTCAGATGATTCTTGTCAAGATCATTTTAGCTGAAACTCTTCAAATCACTCTTGTAGTGTATGAACTCTGCAGACTTCTCGCATCAGAGACTCCAATAACTTATACATGTGCCCTTTTCAGAAGAGTTTCTATTTGAGGTAGAGATCAGGCTTTCACCATTTCTAGAAACTTCTAAACTTTTTGTAGAGTAGCCATGATTCCTTACCAGAATCTTACCCCATGCAGGTTGACCTAAATCATAAGGCTTTCTCTGGCCATAACCCAAACTTTAGAACTTAAAAGTCACTATACTTAATGTCATTATCCACGAAACCACCTTAACTAGCAAAATTTTCAGAACTGCACACCAAACGAAAAGAAAATGATGAAAATTGTTAAAGGAGAAGAATTATGATCATTCCTGCTGACAGTGGTCATGGTAGAGATTATGTTAGAGGGAATAAGGCAAGACCCTTAATAAGGAGAAGCTACATTGAGGATTTGGTCCTGGAAGTCAGGGTGGCAGGGGGAGGAGAGGTGGTAGCCTTTACACTTGGGCAAATGACAGCAATTGCATCACGAGAAGAGAGGCAAACACAGCCACTCAGAGATGCCTGCCACCTCCACAGCCCAAATTCACTTCACAGCTACCTCGCCTCTCCCCCTCCTAACTACACAATCTTTTTCTCCTCCTCCATCAGTGTACCCAACTGGAGTCCAGTTCTCAAAACATCTAAGTGTTACTAGAAGGGGTTTTCCAGGTGTCACAGGGGTAAAGAACCTGCCTGCCAATGCAGGAGATGCAAAAGATGAAGGTTCGCTCCCTGGGTCGGGAAGATCCCCTAGAGAAGGAAATGATGGCCCACTCCGGTATTCTTGGCTAGAAAATCCCATGGGCAGAGGCGCCTGGCAGGCTACAAGTCCATGGGGTTGCAAACAGTCGGACGCAACTGAGCATACACAGCACTCTCATACAGCCTGAAAGACACTTTACATGCTTTCTTTATTCCAAATGTCATTAATAGAAAAGCACAAACTTTCTACTGTCTGCTGCCCAGAGGGAAGGGACTGACCCTCTTGCAGAACAGCGATTTCCCACCTATGCGTGATGCTCAAGCAAGGACTTGGGGAATACTGTAGAAAGAAAAAAGTAGGTGACTATTAAGCTCCTTTCTGGCCCAGGACTCTGTATATAGTCCTGGTCACTACTTCAAAATCCAAACATGACTCCTGAGCAGCGATGCATGCACTGAACTGTACAAGGAGCTGGAGGGACGCAACGTAAGAGACACAACCCTGATCCAAGAAGGAGGAGGAACTTTTCCAAGCATGTGAGTTGTTCTCTAAGGTCAGCTGAGTTTCCTTGAGTTTTCCCTCACACAAAAACAGGGATAGAGCTCAGTCTTAAGATCAGATAGACACCTCTCTAGAAATGCAGATGGAGGTGTCTGTCTTCATCCACACAAAGGGTCTTCACATGGTGACCTGCCCAGGGTGGATAAATTGCAAGAGGCCAAGACCACCGCTGCGCATTCGAAGCTTAAAACAAGCTCCACTCACAACACAATTTCTGAATTTTAGAAAACACTACGATCTTACAGGCTTCCCTGGTGGCTCTGCAGTAAAGAATCTGCCTGCAATGCAGGAGCTGCAGGAGACGTGGGTTCGATCCCTGGTCAGGAAGTTTCCCTGAAGGAGGGCATAGCAACCCACTCCAGTATTCTTGCCTGGAGAATCCCATGGACAAAGGAGCCAGGTGGGCTACAATCCACGGTTGCAAAGTGCTGGACTGAAGAGACTGAGCAGGCACAATCTTACGGAAAAGATCTGATCATTAATATATTCCTACTCCTCGGATAGATCTCAGATACATTCTTCAAACCTTCCCAAGGGTTACACAGCCTCTGTGCCCCACCTCGCTTGGACAACGAATTCAGATTCTTGGACCAGATTCTCAACCAAAGCCCAAGCTCTCAACATACACCTTCCTTTCTCTATGATCTTTCTTTTGTTCAACATGACTACAACTTTCACTCCTGGGGGGAAAAAGGCAATAATAAAGCTCAGTGAGAAGAAAGGTTTCCTCTAGAGGCCAGGATCTAGCCTGAGTATAGGGTGACTGAGGGCACTTTTCCCATTTCCACTCCTGCCTGATAATGAGGATTCTACTGCCGATGAGTCCAGGGAATAGACACATTCAGTGATGGCTTTCAGCAATGCTGCTGCTGGCTCTGTGTTCAAAGAGCCCTCCAAGAGCAGGTAAGAAGCCCCTTGATGCGAGGCCGGGAAGGCAGAATTTCCAGACGTACCGGATCGACAGAATTCCCTTCCCCTAGTTACATATTCAAACTATCAGTTTTCCTACCACTCTTGGAAAGAATCCCTTGCAACAGAATGACACGATTTGCTTCCAAAATCCAATGGCTATCTGCAGAGTGGCCTGAGAGGCTGACCCAACCTCTCAGAGTCTACTTGTCCCCTAGAAAGGGGGTAACCTTAGGGGTTGGGGACAGCACAGAAGTGTGCAGGGAGCCCACCCCAGAGGGCGGGAGGAGGCCAGGCGTCCTACCTGTGTAGCCGGCCAGGGCCGCAGCAGGAATGACAGGCTTGTCCTTATTGAGGTCAGCGCGGTCACGCACATAGTCCTTGAAGGTGCCCTTGGGCTTGTGGTTGGGCAAGGCAGCTGGGTAGTCCTCGG
>SJXQ01000280.1:108419-130596 GCA_006408695.1 Aepyceros melampus
TAGCTCTCTATGCTCTCGAAGGAGTCCTGACCCCCGAGCTTACCTGGAGGAGGAGGAGGAGGCGGGAGGAGGGCGGGGAGGAGGGATGGGAAGAGACACTGTGAAACCCTCTCGGTGAGGATGCGCAGGAGGGATACAGAGAGGGAGCGGCCGGCGGGGATGGAAGGGCATGCGTTTGCTCCAGGGAAGAGGGGCTGCCTGGACCCAGCCTGCACGGTCCGGTCTTGCTCCAGAGCCCCTAGGACCGAGACTCAGAGCCGGGTGTTGCTACTCATCTCTGCCAGGGGGAGACAGCAGTGTTTGGAACAACGAGAATTCCACAACCAGAAACCTACAGGCTGAGAAACACGTCTGTTATGACGAGATTTCTGGACGATGAGTTAGACCCAATGAGTGGATGAAGAAATCTGAGCTGTATCAGGCTCAATTTACCCTCTAGCCTAACTCAAGCCAAGGAGATGATTTCAAAAGGCCCCATTTGGCAAAATATTTTGGTCATAGGAAAAAAAAATTCCATTACACTAGGAGAGGATTGACCTTTCTTGACCTTGGAACTAAAACACTATTTTTTAGCCTTTTTTCCAAACACTCTTTGAAATGTACATCGTACCGCCTCTATGCCTTCTCGAATAGAAAGAGAAGTCATGAGATGTTTTTTTTCCAGGAGGTTCAAAGAGAAAACATTATCATTCTTCTA
Source organism: Aepyceros melampus (assembly GCA_006408695.1). Taxonomy (NCBI): domain Eukaryota; kingdom Metazoa; phylum Chordata; class Mammalia; order Artiodactyla; family Bovidae; genus Aepyceros; species Aepyceros melampus. The sequence goes on from SJXQ01000280.1 coordinate 109,117, forward strand.
AATAGAAATCCGTATCTTTACCGAGCACTATCTGTACTTGAAATTTGTGCTTTATTAGGGAAACGAAGGCAATTAAAAAAAAAAAAAAACAAAGAAGTTTATTAAAGAGTTAAGGTCCGTAGCAATGAGAAATCCTTTACTCTGTGAGTTGCTTAAGGCATTCTTAACTGACCACAAGATCATGCAAGTTCATTAATTTTCCAAACCAGGTTATAAACAGCTGCTATGATTGCATAATAGCTCCTAGAGAAATTTCCATTGGCAAAAAATGCCATTTAAAAGGAGGCTGAAAACGGGGGGTGGAGAGGGACAAAAACAAATGCAGCCAACTGCTGAAAAGGCTCACAGGAATATTTCTTATGTTTTATTTCCAGATACTTTCCAGGCAACCTCAATTAAATCATGGGAGATTAAATGGCTGATTGAGTCCAGCAAAGTCAAGAGGCCAAAGGATGTGACAAATGTGCATGCAGAAATACCTGTGAGTCAAGGCTGGCTGGCCTACTCTGACGTTTAAATCCCAGAAGAAAGTCGGTATATACAAAGTAATGCTAGTAAGTTTCTGGTGTATCCTCCCTTTCACAACAGAGGAAATTCATTAAGACAATGAAATTCAAATATTTAATTTTGGTGTCCAAACCAAAATTAAATATACAGTAATTAGGAAGGAAGATATATCGCTTCCAAAAAAGATTTTTAACCCCAGATAAAAGAAGTTAAATATGTAATTTTTGCATTATCTACTCTTGTAAATTTCCTGAGCCTCTTATCCCTTCCAACACTGCTTGGAACAAAAATACAGTTAGTTCTCTGCTTCGTCTCATTCCTTCTCCTAACCACTCATTCAAAGAACGGCAATCCCCAGAAAGCCTCGGAGCTGTTGGCCCCATCTGCCAAGTCCACGGTCACATTTGCAACTTTTTATTATCATCGTTGTTATCATCTAGTTAATACTCTGTAATGACCTACATGGGAAAAGAATAAGAGTGGATATATGTATATATAAATTGATTCTCCTTGCTGTACACCTGAAACTACACAACATTATAAAACAATATACTCCCCCAAAATGTTGTAAATAAAAAACCTTTAAAAAGAAGGGACTGTCCCTTCCAGAAGTTCACATTAAAAGTCTCAAGAAAACAGACCCCAACCAAGAACGCAGCAGCCTCTTTTCAACAGAACAGGAAATTTTGTGGCCTCCCATAAAAAGGTGTTTGCCCATTCCAGCTGTCCATCTTAAACATACCAAAAGCCTAAGAAACAGTTTATATTTTCATGAGGAACAACCCACCAAGTCCCTTGTATTTACACTCAAAAGTCCCTGAGATGATTCCGTCAGTCATTTTTATACTGGGAGGGCGTGGAGACTGGAATTTCCACTCGCTGGACAGCTGAGGTTCCAAGGAACCCCAGTAAGCAGGGACACTGAACGAGGCCATAACCGCCCCCTGGCAGCCTTTCAAACATAAGCCAAATGCAACTCTGTTGAGAGCTGCGGTTTATAGCAGGAGGCTGCTTTCATTTCAGCTCTCTTTCACAATCCTAGAGCTGGGAACCTTCATTTACGGGTATTTTTTTCCCAAAATGGGTTGGTTCCAACTAGAAGAGTCGCTCACTTAGGCTACTGTGTTCAGGGGCGGGGAAGCTCGTGTCCTCTAAGACATCCATTGGCTGGCCTTCCTGAGAAACATCTCGGCGAGATCCTTGCAAAGCTCCCTGACCCCACCACACAGACCTCAGGGCACCCAAAGCAAGAGGTGGGGGAGCCCCGAGGCAGCCCACTCAACCCAGCACAAAGAAGACAGCTCTCCGAGTCCAAGGAAGTGGAATAGAAACACTCTGTCTACCCTAATGCAGTCTGGGAACACTGCGATTATTGTTCATCATCTTCAACTAACAGTGATGCCTTCAGTCTACCCCAACCCTGCCATGGCAGAGTCAATCACCCCGCTGGAATACGTCCTGTTTGCAGCACTTCTCACTCATAAAAAAGCAACCGTGAACAAAACGATCTGCCCCCAAGTTTGTGTGGGGAGATGCTTGGTGTGAGCAAAGGGAATGAGGCCAGAGAGCAAGCCTTCCTGTTTCTCTGTGCAGTTCACCGTCTGGCCCACCATCATTCTTCTGGGGTCGCAGGAACCAAGAGAAGGAGAGGGAAGACGCCAGTTACACAAAGCAAAGCCAGACGCGAGTGGAAAACAAACGGCAACAGTCCTGCCCAAAGTGACAGCACCCTGGGCTCCCCCACCACACATACGCGCGCGCTTGCACAGCCTCACTGCACACTCACAGAAAGCCCCATGAGAAAGACAGGCATTCTGTTGCTGTGACTCGCCTGAGAAAAAAGGTACACATGTGAGTGTAAGTATTTAAATAGACCTGCATCCAAAAATAAAGAAGGGGAAGGTAAAGCTGGTCCCACCCATCCCCTTCTGTCTGAAACACAAACACCCCGTGGCCCTAAGGAGGCAGATTACAGGCTCCGATTCTGCTGGGACTTTCCCTCCACAGGCCTCCTGGGAGGAAGTGGGAGCCTGGACACTCGAAGGAGCTGACAGTGTGAGGCCCATGAGGCCGTGGCCTCAGGACAGGGAGCGGGGTCAGCACTGAGCAGACATCACTGCCAGGCCGGCCGCTCGGAAAGGCTTCCTCCTGCTCCTCTTCCTGTCTGTAACTCTTTCCAGTTTATCCATCGGAAGAGTCAAGCTAGTTCTCCTGTTGAGTGATCTGCAGCATCATTTCAAATATTGGCAGAAAAGTAGATTATAGGACTGGCAGGAACCTGGGTAAGCTTCTGTATACTTGAATTAGAAAATTTTAGGACACTTAAACTCAAAAATAATAATAATGTGTCACCTAACATTTCTGGGCTTCTGTTCCCTTTCCTCTGAAACCTAATTTACTCTCATTTTAGGAACAGTTCTATAATATCTGAAATCATGTCTTATTTCTGTTTCATTTTGCATAAAAGGTAACATCCAGAATATATATTTAAAAAAAAAATCAGCTAGTTCTTCTCCCATGAGCAAGTCCATCTTTATACAGGACTGTCCTTCTATCAGAGCAAACAGTCTGGACAGTCACTAGGGCTGTGTCTCTTGAGTGTTTAGGTCCTGATCTTTAAAGTTGAGGGTATTTACCTTTCTTTGGCTTTGTAAGGTCAGTCAGCTCTATTCAGAACTGTGCAGTTCACTGTCAGTGAATATGTTACCTTTGTCTTAACAGTCACGGCAGTGAGAGAGAGTATCTAGGTTTAGAAGCTTCTGGCCACCTATTTCCCTAGTCCTCTAGCTAAATACACACTTAGACCACACTGCTGATGACTGGTTCCAAATAAGCTGTTGGTTAACCATCTTCTATCTTCCCAAACCAAAGAAGTCACAGGAGCTTGGGAAGCCCAGGCTGAGAAGCAGAGGTCATCAGACACCAAGCCAGGAGGGGCAGTCCGACTTGGGAATATTCGAACACCAGGACGACGTGGAGATCAACTCTCTCCGGGAGGGTTCTCAGAATCATTTTTATGGGACTGTGTCCTCCTTAAGCAAAATCCTCTCGAGGAAAATAAAGCACGCATGCACCTAAAATTATTATCTGGTGAAATACCGTACCTAACTAAGAAATGCGACTGGTCTTCCTGCCGGATGTCAATTCCACCACGGATCCACAGTCTTTATCATCATGAAAGCCTTGGCTAAGACTTCACGATACAAAGTTCTTAACAGCTAGACATTTTAAGACGGAAAAGCAAAAACTCAGGAATGCCTGTGGCTAAGAGTGAGGAGGAAAAAAAAAGGAACCTAGGAAATGCACCAAGCGAGGCAATTCTTAGAAACTTCTAGAGCAGAAATGTGACCTACCACGGCTGGCCCTGCCCATGCACATGTTGTCTGGCGTCACCACTTCTTGTTTGATGGCAAAGTAGTCAGTCTGCAGGGTGTCCGTCTGCAGAGGGTCCCGCAGGATGACCGAGGGGTAGTCGTTCTCATATTTGAGGGAGAGGAGCTCCTCCGAGCTGATGGGATGGAGAGTCTGGTAGGACTCTGTGATGAAGCTGGGCTCGGAGAACTCCGAGGGAGGGACACACTGGGCGTGCTCGATACGTAGCCTGGAAACACAAGAGTGTACGATTGGAGAGAGGAGAGGTGAGTACCGAAAACAGGCTGTTCCCTCCCCATTTACAACGGCCCCATGACGTTAACCAAGCTGACTACCTCAGGGAATAAAAGACAAACACTTGAAGTCAAAAGGGCCTGGGTTTTCAATCTTACTCCACTACTTAAGGGCCATGGCCCTTGACAGACACTTCCCTTTTCTGACTGAATTCTCTCATCTCTAACACAGGGATGATGGCAGTCTTCCCCAGGGCATTGTGATGAAGGTCCAAGGACAGCGCACAACCCACCTTTCTAGCATACAATAAACACACTGTTGTTGTGAGTATACAGATCATAATAAAGTAAAACGATAAAGCGAGAACAAACCTACTTAAGATACCCTTTGAAAGCAAAGCCATCAGATAAGCACAGCCCTGCACTAATTCTCTTCCCCCGGCCATTCCTGCAACCTGCTGAAGGATCAGGCACCAGGAGGACAAGGCTTTCTGCTCAGAGACAGAACCCGAAGCTGCAGGGCATGCCCTGAAGCAAAGATTTCAAAGGGAATGCTGTTGCATGTACTAGCAGAAAGGAAAGAACAAGATCAAAATCCCTGACCTGAACCTCTGTTGGCCACCACACGGCTCAGGGTCAAACAGGACCACTGGAGGGAAGCAAATCGCAGTCTCTCTGTGACTATCTGTCACGCTGAAGGTATCAGTGAGACCCCAGTGGAGGAGCACACAGGTGAATAAAACGTGCAAGAGGTTGAAACCTTGTGCTTTACAGGAATAACAAAGCAAATAAGCAAGTGTCTACATGTTTTCTAAGGTCTGCTTTTTTTTAAAAATATGGGCCATTTTTCAAGACTTTATTGAATTTGTTACAATATTTCTTCTGCTTTATGTTTTGGTTTTTTGGCCACGAGGCACATGGCATCTTAGCTTCCCAACCAGGGATCAAACCTGCAACCCCTGCATCGGATGGTGATGAAGTCTTAACCGTTGGGCCGCCAGGGAAGTCCCCAAAGTCTACATGTCCGAAGCTATTATTTTCTGTAGAATTGCCAGGCAGGAGCCTGAGATGGCCTAGGACAGGGTTCCTTTCCTAAGTTCCCATCACAGTGAGGAGGAAGAGAGAAGAGGCGCCAAGAGGAACTTACTAATGAAGTAATCCGAGGTATAGCGGGACTCTGGGTAGGGAGGGTTGACTCCATTAACTTGGTATGGCTTCACATCCTCTGCAACAGACCAGGAAGGAAAGGAACAAAGAGGTCAGCATGCGAGCAGTGCTCAGCAGAAGAGGACCCTGGAGGCGAGGACCACAGTGATCTCAGTCCCTCTGAGAGAAAATCCGCATGTTCCCTCACTGAGCTAGTGTCTGAGCCTCCTCTGACTGGAGCCTTGTCCACAGATGAGCTCACCAAAGTATGGCTAAGTTTATGATTTCAGTAGCTGGAAAAGGGGAGTTAATATCTTGGAAAGCACACCCGTGAGTAATCTCGAAGGGCTGGGAAGGCATCCACCCTCTTTCTGATGCACGCGTGTGCCGCCCGCCTCCAAGGCTTGAAGACATCTCATTGTTGCCGTTTAGTCGCTCAGTCGTGTCCAACTCTTTGCGACCCCATGGACTGGAGCCCGTCAAGCTCTTCTGTCCATGGGATTTCCCAGGCAAGAACACTGGAGTGGGTTGCCATTTCTTTCTCCAGTGGATCTTCCCAACACGTTGGGAGTTTACCAAAATCAGTCGCCAACTTTCAAACAGATCAGGTCCAAAGTTTTTCAGAAACACAGGACAATCTTTTTAGGCAAGAAGAAAATTATTATTTTCTTATTATTCTTATTGCTATTTTTCTTATTTTTGGCCATGCTGTACCGCACGGGGGATCTTAGTTCCCTAACCAGGGATTGAACCCCTGCCCCCTGCAACAGAAGTGTGGAGTCCCAACCACTGAACCACCAGGGAAGTGCAAGCAGGTAGATTTCAGAACCTCCACTTCTTCCAGCAGATATCTGGTGTTTGGTCTTTTTTCCGTTGCCCTCAGATTTCAGTTCAGGCCCAGGTAAGACACTAGTAAGGTGATTCTACTTGGTGAAATATGACAGAAGAGCCACATAACCAAAGTTCTGTCCTGGTGCCAAGATCCATAGGAATGAGAGTAGAACGCAGATGCAGGTAACCAAGCAGAGAAACTTCTCCACTGAACCAAAGTCAACTTGTAGATCCCCTAATGACGCTGACTACTATAATGCAACAGTCAGATTACATTTCACTGTAAGAATCAGACGTAGACAGAGGAGGCTGGTTTGGGTTTCTCCTCAGGTATTTGATAGCTTGTTGGGAGCAGAGACTGCTGGGAAAACAAGTTCATGCCTGCACAGAAAAACAGTTCCCAGCTGAGATAAAATGATTAAACTCTGCTTCAGCAGCTTATCAGATTGAAACATCCCCTGTACCTATGGCCTGCCACCCCACCCAGAACAGCTATGTTTTTTTCAGCACTGGGTTGCCTTACTTTAATCACAGAACAAAAGCTCTAGCCTCAATACAAACATCAGCTCTTAGAGGATCTGAAGAAGCACAGTCCTCCGTCTCCCTTGAAAATGGGTGAGATGTTCTCAAACTCACTCCATTACTCTCTCATTCTCCTAAATTCACTGGTATGATTCCTCTACAGGAAGGTAAACAGCCAATTCTCTGGAAAAGACCCTGATGCTGGGAAAGATTGAAGGCAGAATGAGAAGGAGACGACAGAGGATGAGACGGTTGGACAGCTTCCCTGATTCAATGGACATGAACTTGGGCAAGCTCTGGGACATGGTGAGGGGCAGGGAGACCTGGCCTGTTGCAGTCCATGGGGTCACAAAGAGTCGGACGTGACTTGGTGACTGAATAACAACAAAGCCAGAAGCTCCCCCCCATAAGCCCGTATCACTACACAAAGAACATAGGACGGGAAGTTTGGCTGAAAAGACCCAGGTGTAAGGAAACAAGTGATGTTGAGGAAACCACCTGACCTGTCCTCATTTTACAGACAAAGACTCACTCTAAGAGGACATGCCCTTCCTGTGTCCACGGTTGCTTTGAGAATCCAAACGGACTGGTTCACAGTGCAAACTTTTCTGTCTATTCATCCTATTAATTTTTGAGAGTTTGATATTGAAACTCCAACTAAAAATCTTAATTTATCTACTTAAAAAATAATTACATAGGGGAGCTATATGTACCTTTGCTCTATATTTTCCAAGACTCCTGTAAATGTGTTATTATGATTTCATAATTTAAAAAAATGAAAACGTATTTCCAAGCCCTTTGGAAACAAGGAAATGCTGTGCAGATGAGTTGTAACCGATCAGAGCCGACTGAGACACTTTAGAACACCTGGCTGCCCTGGGGTGCTGACGAGAGGGAAGCGGTGCTTTGGCAGCAAGTATCTGGGTGACACGGCCTGATAGAGTCCACTGCCATGTTTATAAGCCAATGCTTGCATCAGACCTGCTCTGAGCCTGCCGTATCCTTTCCCTCTATAAACAGGCGCTCACGTCAACACATTATGAGTGGTTTGTGTGCAGTTACACCGAGATCACGGCATGGCTTCGGGGAAGCCGGTGCCACCGCCCCGCAGTCCTGGGCCAGATTCACCTACTTCTCAATTCTGCTTATTTATTTATTTTTCAGCTATAGCTGAGGAGAAAGGGGGAGAAAAAAAAATAACACTTCTGTGCCCAGAGTCGTCTAATTTGGGTCTCTCCTGGGCATTGCAGAATGGAAAATATCCTTAAACAAAGGAAGGTATTATATGGAATAAAAAGTGCTAAGCCTGAGCTCTGCTCCCTGCCCCCTGCGTCTGCGCCAGGGGTTGGAGCTGGTGACCACAGGGAAAGGGTGGGCCTGGGTCAGAGAGGGCAACGGGCTTCTAGGCTTACAGTCAGCTGGAGGGCACTGCTGACTGCTGGTAACTGCAATTTATTTTAAGAAGAAATTCAGAAAAATAAGCGCAAAAACACCCAAGTTTGCCGCCTGCTGCTGTTTCTATACTCAGCCCGGACTGTGGTGCATGAGTCACTCGGTCCAAAAAGGTTGGAAGAGGCTGGAGGAGAGGCCATGTCATTACAAGCTTGCAACATGACGTCCTGACATAACCCCGGCTCCTGCTTCAGATGGAAAGGTGTACCTCGCAACTGCAACTCCAATCCCGTTAGTGGGCAGAGAAGACTGCTTATTAAGAAGCTCTGAAACACTGAGCTTGGATGTGGCCATGGATCAAGGGGGTGTGTTTCACAATTGCCAAAAAAAAAATAGAAAGAAAGAAAGGAAAGAAATACTCTTGCTGGTTGTGGGCACTGCTTGTTCAAGCAGTACATGAGTTTAAGATAAGGACTGAGATTAGAACTTTGCAAACCAAGAAGCTTTAGGAGGTAAAGATGAAAAGTGGAGCCATCCATATATACACTAACATATGTAATAGATAGCCAATGGGAATTTGCTGTAGGACTCTGGGAACTCAAACTGGGGCTCTGGAATAACCCAGAGGGGTGGGAATGGGCGGGAGGTGGGAGGGAGACTCAAGAGGAAGGGGACATGTGTACACCTATAGTTAATTCATGTTGATGTGTGACAAAAATCAAACTAATATTGTAAACCAAGAATCAATTAAAAATAAATAAACATTTTAGAAAACGGTGGAGTATCCAGGACATAGAAGAAAAAGAAACTAACGTTTATGGAGCACCCGCTCCTACCGGGCACCATAAGGCAAGTCTCCACAGACCGTATGTGCTGTGGCTGGATACCCAGAGGACGACCTCGATGTGGCACCCCGCTCCCCAGTCGACTCCGGAAGCTGCCCCGTGCAGGCCCCACCTCCCTCACCCCACCCCGTCCTCAGGCATTTACCTTTCTGCAGGATCTCCAGGTGTTCCCACAAGATGTCCCCAACGAAGTCTGGGGCCAGCTCAAGAAAGCAGTCTTTCCCCAGCGCGCAGAGGGCTGCCCCGTTCATACAGAACTTCTGGAAGTCCACACCCTTCAGGCTGAACTCATTGACAGCCCACATCACCCAGTCCCGAACATGGGTCTCTGTCCACTGTCGGGGGTCTGCGGGGAGAGATCAGATATGTCCTAGCAGATCAGGGTCTTAACTCTTCCCCGAGCCTCGGAGACTACACAAAAGCACCTGACCTTCGCTGAGACATTCTCGGATTCACGGAATGAGGAAGGCCTAATGGAGTATCTCCCATAACCCTCCTCCACGCATCCAGGTCAGCCCCATCTTCTCCCTCTCACCAGTTAGCTGATACAGCCATCAGCCAAAAAGTAACAAAGAGTATTCTCCATCCATGGAAACTTCCAACAGGTTCCAGGAGTCTCCTCTCTCACTGCCTTATTTCCATCAGACTTTATTAAAGCCTGGGACCAGGGAACAAATGACTCCTTTAACAGCAATAATGACAAAGTCAAGTGTGCTAGGGACGCTGCACCCACCTCTCCCTGCACTTACTCATGTAATTAACTTGCGGCCATTATGCTTAATTATTCTTTTCTTAGTGAATGATGGTTAGTATAGCTGTCTTGCATACCCAGTGTGATTGGTTTCAGGTCCCCTCCAGATACCAAAATCTGGGAAGGTGCATGTTCCCTTATATATATAGAAGGGTGGGGCACACTCAGCCCAGTGTATGTGAGTTCTCACATCCCCAGATTCAGCCAACAGAATCAGATCTGTGGTTGTCTGAGTCTGCCAATATGGAACCCTTGGATGAGGAGGGCCAACTATAGTAATCACAGCAATGAGCAGCAGTACACCATTCAAGTGATACTTAGTAGTAACATTATTGTGTGTGTGCCAGTCTGACTGCTCAGTCGTGTCCAGCTGTTTGCAATCCCACGGACTATAGCCCACCAGGGTCCTCTGTCCATGAGATTTCCCAGCAAGAATACTGGAGTGGGTAGCCATTTCCTTCTCCAGGGGATCTTCTCAACCCAGGGACTGAACCCAGGTCTCTTGCACTGCAGGCAAATTCTTTACCACTGAGCCACCAGGGAAGCCCAGCAATGTTATTATTAGGTACCTGTATTATACCAGATAACCTGCAAAATAAATACATAAGACAGGCCCTGTACTGAGGAGCCATGTAGACAGACGACTCATAACCTTCATGTGCAGCCCTGGTTTAATATGACTACACCAGCTCACGGCACTGACCGAGCTCAGGTGATGGCTGGGTGTGATACCTAGAGCCCACCTCCTACCTCCTCTCAGTGTTAACCCCTTCAGTCTAGAAGATGACTTTATAAGATGATGGAAAAGTGGATGGCCAGAACTCACTTTATTCTGCTTTATGATTGGGCTCTGCTGTCAGCGGGGGTTCGTGGGAAAGCAGAATATGTGAAAAGGTAGCCAGATTCATTCACGGAATCTCCCTGAGGCCTGCGTCTGGCAGGGTGGAAGCCGCTCGCTCCCGCAGCAGTAGCTCTGGCTGGGTGCAAAGGCAGCCTCTATTTCTCTTACTCAATAGAAACGTGTTCCTTCTGCTCTCAGTTGCTTGGGAAATGCCGCTTGGTCAAGGCTTAAGTCTTCCCCAGTCACACTTCTCTTCTGACCACTCAAGTCACTTCCCTTTACATTCCCGAATAAACCCTTTCAGAGGAGAATGCGTGTGTGCTAAGTGGCTTCAGTTGTGTCTGATTCTTTGCAGACTGACTCTGTGGACCACAGCCCCCGGGCTTCTCCAAGACAAGAATACTGGAGTGGGTTGCCACGCCCTCCTCCGTGAGACCTCGACCCAGGGATGGAATCTGCGTCTCTTACGTCTCCTGCATTGGCAAGCACGTTCTCTACCACTAGCGCCACCTGGAATGCCCTCAGAGGAGAATACCCAAGTATAAACACATTTCACCAAAGGACGTGGAAAAGAGTAAATCCCAGAACTGTAGCTCATGGGGTTCACCTAATGGCAGCCCAGAATGACACCAAGATCATGCCTTCCAAACTTGTCTGTACAACAGAGTCACTTGAGCTTTACAATTACTGATGCCACAGGCAACTGTGACTTAATTGGTCTGGGATCTGGCCTGGACTGTGGAATTTTCTGACGATCTACCGTTTAATGTTCGAACAAGTTTGGGCACCACTGCCCTAAGACCAAGATGGCAGGGACAGCCTGGAAGATGAGGGAGCATCGGCATGTGTCTACGCTTGTTCCAACAGACGTCTGTCCCAATCTGTGGCTGCTGATTGAGGGTGGTGAGTAAGTCTTATCTCAACCAACAGGTGAGAAAACCAACTGTATCTCAAAGTCTGGTCCATCTTCTCTCCTTCCAACTACAAAACCTACCTTTCGGAATTCCCAGACGTTGCTGCTCTTTAGAGAAACCACTGAAAGTAGCTTTCAAGGCTTGAGACATCATTTCTTTGCTGCTAGGAGTTAAGAGTGGGACATCTGCACATTCCATATCTGCAAGGCAAAAAATATCATATGAATACAAACAAAAATGAAAAAGGTGATGGAGGTCAGCTAGACTGATGGTGGTGATCGTTCTGCAATATACACAAATATCAAATCATTATGCTGTGCAACTGAAAGTAATAAATACATGTCAGTTATACCTCAGTTTTAAAAATGAAACTAAATAGGTAATTAACCACCCATAAAATATAATAGAGCATGAATGGGCTGAAGGAGGCAAGCTGAGAAATAACTGTAGTAGCATCATCACCAGGGCAGGTAAAATTTGGGGGGCTTTCCATAGTGTGGTAGGGTCTGTAAAAAAAAAAAAAAATTCCCGACTCTTGCCTTGAATGTCTGTATCTCTGACAAAATATGTCAATTCTTTCTGAATAGCTCTACCAATTCCCCATAGACTCTATTCATCCTTCACATTCACTGAAAATATTAATGTTTCTGCACACTTGCTGTTACCTCTGAAAAGGAAGTAACAGCATTCATTCAATAAGTAATTATTTAGCCCTTGCTACATGCAAGAGATTAGAGAAAGAACCGTGAACAAGACAGAAATGATTCCCACCCTGATGGAGCTGGGTATCAGGTTCCAGCAGAGAAATCAGTTAGTAAAAATCTAGTTGCACAATTAAACTTCAAATACAATGTCAACAAGGGCTTCGCAGGAGTAGGAGATGAAGTGTTAACCTATAACAGAGTGCCCTATAGGTCTGGAGGAACAGCAAAACCCTCTTTCAGAAGACAGATGTGTGACCTGAGACCTGAAGGATAGAGGATACAGGAGTTTAAGAAAATTAGTCCAGACCAGTGGTTCTCAACGTGTGGTCCCCAGACCAGCCATATCAGTATCACCTGGGAACTCAGCCCCACCCAGACCTCCTGAATTACAAGCTCTGAGGGGGTGGAGCCCAGAAATCCATTTTCAACACAGAATCCAGGTAACCCTTATGAGCCCTGATATTAGAGGACTGAGATCCTAGGTGAAGGGAATAGCATAGCTGAAGATCCTGAGATGGGCGAAGAGGAGAACATTGGTTGCTTTAGTATCGAAACGGTCAGTGCAGCTGCGGCTTAGTGACTGGGGGACAGCAGCTTGAGAGGAGGCTGAAAAGGTAAGTAAGGAGGTTGTGCAGGAATGTATAACTGTATCCTAAGTAAGACAGAAAGGCACTGAGGGTTGCGTGCAGAGGAATGACATGATTATATTTTGTCTGAAGAAGATCACCTTGCAGTAATTGTTCTTTTTTTTTTTCTCCTGTCTCACTATACAGCACGTGGGATCTAGTTTCCCAACCAGGAATTGAACCTGCTCCCCATGCCCTGGAAGTACGGAGTCTTTATCACTGGACCACCAGGGAAGTCCCTATGGTAATTCTATTTTTCATTTTTCAAGGAACTGCCATCCTGTTTTCCTCACAGTGGCTGTTGATTTCACCCCACCACAGTGCGCGTCGGGCTTCCCAGCTGGTCCGGTGGGTGGTAAAGAAGCCACCTGCCAGTGCAGGAGACGCAAGAGTTACAGGTTCAATCCCTGGGTTTGGAAGACTCCCTGGAGGAGGAAATGACAACCCTTTCCAGTATTCTTGCCTGGAGAATTCCATGCACAGAGGAGCCTGACGGGCTACAGTCCATGGGGTCACAGAGAGTCAGACACGACTGAGCGACTAAGCAACAATCCAGCGCACAACGGTTCCGCCTCCCTGCCAGCCCTCAGCAGCTATCCTAGTACCCACCCAGCGGCCCACACGGTAGCTGTGATGTGCGTCTCCTTGATGACTAGTGGTGGTGAGCATCTTTCCATCTGCTTACTGGCCATTTGTGTATCTTCTTTGGAGAAATGTCTATTCAAGCATTTTGATCATTTTTAATAGAGTTATTTGCCTTTTTTTGTCGAGTTTTAGGCATTCTCTATATCCCTCGTAACTCAGTCAGTAAAAAATCTGCCTGCAGGGAAGGAGACTCAAGTTTGATTCCTGGGTGAGGAAGACCCCCTGGAGATAGAAATGGCAACCCACTCCAGTATTTCTGCCTAGAGAATCCCATGGACAGAGGAGGCTGGCAGGCTACGGTCCATGGGGTTGAAGGAGTCAGATACAACTTAGCGACTAAACCACCATATACCTAGAAAAGTTGAAAGCAGAGTATTGAAGAGATATTTGTATACCTATGTTCAGTCAACTGTCCATCAACAGATGAAAGGATAAGCAAAACGCACCAAGAGTATAGACATAGGATACAATATCATTCCGCCTCAGACAGGAAGGAAATTCTAACACACTTTGCAACATGGATGAGACTTCCCATTATGGTAAATGAAATGTCAGTCATGAAAAAGACAGATCATATGAGGTATAAATTTATAGAGTCAGCAAGTAGATTGATTGGTAGCTGCCAGGGCCTGGAAGGAGGGAATGGGGTGGAGGGGGTGGGGAGTTGTGTCTTGGGAACAGAGTTTCAGTTCTATAGATGAAAACAGTTCTGGAGGTGGAAGGTGGTGATGGCAACATGGATGTATTTAATTCCACTAAACTGGAATTTGGGCTTCCCAGATGGCGCTAGTGGTAAAGAACCCACCTGCCAATCCAAGAGACGTAAGAGACATGGGTTTGATCCCTTGGTCGAAAGATCCCCTGGAAGAGGGCCTGGCAATCCACTTTAGCGTTCTCGCCTGGAGAATGCCACGGTCAGAGGAGCCTGGTGGGCTACAGTCCATGGGGTCTCAAAGAATCAGGCACAAATGAAGTGACTTAGCATGCACGCACAACTGTAACTTAAAAATGGTTGAGTTGGTTTAAGTTTTATGTTATATTCATTTTTACCACAATTTTTAAAAATGGGGAAAAAACCTCTTTTTTAGCTGTCCCATATGGTTTAGGAGGTATTTCTGAATGGGTGAAGGAAGACTTGTTAAAAAGCTCTTGCATTAGTTGCAGTGAGAGATGATGGTGGCTTTGCCTAGGAAGGTGGCTCTGCAGAAGAATACAAGTGGGCAGATGTGAAGTGCAGAGAGGAGACAATGGCTATAAACCTGATTTATGCAGGTGATGAAGAAGAGTGAGATGCCAACATCTGCAGAGTCACAAAGGGGTCCTCTGCTACTGTCACATGTACCTTCATCTCTGCTGTATCCAATCCCTCTGTACTTGCAGACCATGTTCAAAGCCAAGACATGTAGCTATAGTTCAAGTTAAAAGCCCTCCAAATCCACCTCAGGCACAATTTCCAACAAAAAGTGAAAAAGAAATGACTTGAGAATTCCTATGAGCTGTCCTCTGACCTTTAGACATCAATGCACTTCACTGCAGTCAGTTACAGAAGCCCTCTTACTCCCCCGTGTTTCATGTGAAACAGACATAAAATGGCTGAGTTCCAGGCAGGGCCACTGAGAAGTTCCTCCACCAGCCATCTCTAAAATCTGTCTGGTTACAAAGTTCCCAATGGGCTAAGTCACTTCAGTCGTGTCTTTGCAACCCCATGGACTGTACCCCACCAAGCTCCTCTGCCCATGGGATTCTCCAGGCAAGAATACTGGAGGGGGCTGCCATGCCGTCCTCCAGGGGATCTTCCCCATCCCGGATCGAACCTGTGACTCTTAGGTCTTCTGCATTGGCAGGCAAGTTCTTTACCACTAGAGCCACCTGGGAAGTCCAAAAGTTCCCTCGATATACACAATGTGTTATTGGATGGATAAAATGGAAACATAAAGGAGGGACAAAAAAAAAATGACAACTGATGACCTCTGAAAAAAGAAGCAAGTCTACGGCTTCTGAATGTCAAAATGAATGAAATTGTGAAGCGAGAAAAAAGGGCAGGCAGCACTTTCCCATAGTTTGCTCTGAGCCAGGCTGTCAGGAAACCGCCCAGTGTCAGCCCTCTTGCCCTGGAAGAACAGGAGGGTTCACAGCCGTGGTTCTCCCAGGCCCTGCACCGAGGGGGATCTAAAGTTCCAGGGAGTAGAGAGTTTGGGTTGCTTTGGGCCATGCCCAAAAAAACCTAGTGGAAAAATCAACATGCCTCCAGGAAGACTGACAAAATGATGGAAAATCCCAGATTGTTACAGGGGGAAAAGTGGGGGGAGGGGATAAAATGTTGATTACATAACATCCAGCCCTTTGAACAATGGAGTAATCATCAAATGAGTCACTAAGAAAGACATTAGTGCCTCCCCCCATCCCCGCTCTCCTCGCCCCAGAACAGCTATGCGACAGGTCCAGGAAGTCTCCCCTCCAGAGTGGAAGTCAGTTTGATTCAGAGAAAAGGACTCTTTATTTAACCAAGAGTATGGCTTCTGACCGAAACACAGGAGTCAATCAATAAAGGCTGGATGAATTCAGTGTCTTCCGAATACGAATCGACTCTCCTTCCCTTCACCCCCATCCAACACGAATTCATGAACTTGAACTGTGTGGGTTCTGTTGTGTGTGTCTGTTCCTGCCACGGATTTACAACTCGATGAAAAGGACTCTACGGATGGCAGAAACTGGCCGGGACAGCACATGTGGAAGATGAGAGCCAGGCCAAATGGATGGGCAGTGATGATTCTGTGAACTGCAACTGAAGGATGAGACTGGCGAGAAGGCCCCGGGCAACTTCTAACAGGAAAGCCTGGGCAGTCAGATGCCAGGACGATGTGCACGCCTCTAGGCTGACAACACCCCACACAGGTTTCTGCTTCCTGTCTGGGAGCTGGCACTTCTGGATTCTGGCTTAATTCTCTCCAAGGGAAGCAGCTGGACTTACTTGTGCCTGCCCACCTCGATGCCATCTTCAGAAGCCTGATCTGCATGCCATCAGCTGCAGCTGCACGCACTCAAGGGCTGCGCCCCTGGGTGGGGATTCAACGTGCTAGGTCTCTTGAAAAGGTGCTCACAGCCCAGCTGGGCAAAGTCAACCCCACACATTCGGGACACCTGCACTTGATGAGCTCGGAGGAAGGTGTATCACTGTCCTTGGGCCCAAAGGACTCAAGACAGGCATGTCAGAACTTCATCTATTTTCTTAAAAGTATAGAATTTGGGGTTAAAAAAAATCTAAACTCCTCTGTAAGGGAATGGACAATCAGGCAGGATTGCATTTTTCAGTAGCACAGCGGTTCCATTTAAATGATGATGAATGAATCACATTCAAAAGTGGGTATTAATATAAAATATTAAACTCTTATCGTGTAGAATATGAATGCAAGAAAGTCCTCTATGTTGCTCATTTATATCCGTGCCAGTTCTGTCAATGATAATCATCAACAATAAAGAAATCATTACAGGTGGAGAAGGTGACATGGTTTAGCCCAAGCAGGCACCTTTGTTATGCTTACCATACTTTGTCTCATTACCTATTACAATACATTTGCATTAGGTACCAAAAATACTTCTAATGTTAGCAATAGCACCCAGAAAGTAATTGAGGTTCCACAGAAGTTAACTAAATGTATTTTATGGACAAGTACTAAAATTGCCTCTGTGCTGATAATTGTGATTGCAGTGCTTGTTGTTTAGTCATTAAGTCGTGTTTGACTGTTTGCGACTTCATGGCCTGAAGGCCGCCAGGCTCCTCTGTCTGTGGGATTTCCCAGGCAAGAATACTGGAGTGCATTGCCATCCCCTTCTCCAATGGCAAAATCTTAAATTGCAATAACACATTTGTCTCAAAATGTTAAATGCTTGACCTGGAAATACATATAGTAAGATGATACAGTAGAGACTAAATACACTTATGAAACAACCATATTACAAGTATATTAGATTACTGCCGTTGTTCAGTCACTAAGTTGTGTCTGACTCTGCAAGTCCATGGACTGCAGCAGGCCAGGCTTCCCTGTCCTACATAATCTGGATTTGCTCAAACTCATGTCCATTGAGGCGATGATGCCATCCAACCATCTCCTATCTGTCATCTCCTTCTCCTCCTGTCCTCGATCTTTCTCAGCATCAAGGTCTTTTCCAATGAGCCTGCTCTTCACATTAGGTGGCCAAAGTACTGCAGCTTCAGCTTCTGTTCTTCCAATGAATATTCAGGACTGATTTCCTTTAGGATTGACTGGTTTGATCTCCCTGCTGTCCAAGTGACTTTCAAGAGTCTTCTTCAGCACCACAGTTTGAAAGCATCAGTTCTTCAGTGTTCAGCCTTCTTTCTGACCCAGGCAATATTCCCTAGGACCCCAAATCTGAGTTAATGTTTATAAGAATCACCCATGTTTCTGAGAGTTGTACAGAAGATGGAGAGTAAACAACAGTCCCAAACTCTGTCCAATCAAGACTGCAGAGTATTGGAGTAGAAATGAACAGAAAGCTTTCAGTGAATCAGGAGGGACACAAGGAGCTGTGGCCTTTTTCAACACAGAGAAACATCTGCTTGTCGTTCACTGTGATCTTGTCCTAAACAAAGCTTACAAATCTCAAGGAAGTTTTAAGTCAAACAAGGGTTTCAATTCACTCATACAGAACTCAAAGTTAAGGCCTGCTCAATGTCAAGAACCCAACTCACTTGACTTTTCATATCATTCTTTAAAGTTGTTTGAAACTGAATGGCTTGTATCAACAGTGGTACCCAGAATCTAAGCTTGAAGTGGTGTTGATTCCAGAAGTTCAAGACAAATGGCCTTGCTGACCTAAGAGGGTCCTCCTCTCCCCCTCCTCACTTAAATGGCAGGAAGATGGGAACATCTGGGACCTGAGGGTTAGGTGATGATTAGAAATCCAAGGTGCATGTTCCATTCATATGCAGCCACTGGACTGGCCAGAGCAAGGTGGATTACCATGACTACATCACCTATGGGAGGTGGGTTCTGTCCCCATCAATAGCAGCAGGAGAGAAACACTGAGAATGAATGATATGCCTTACATCAGAAAACTCCTCAATCCACCAAGACCTTTCTCTCAGACTATTCCCCAATATCCTCGCCACATGAAGTGGTATGGGGTGGGGGTAGGGCGGGAAGGAGCAGGGCTAGGAAAGTATTACAGGACCTCCACTTCACAGATGAGGAAACCAGGACTGCAAGAGATCAAGAACTTGGCTTAAACTCTCATCTTTCGACTCCCATCTACAGTCTTTTCATTCTGTTCTGCTGCTGCTGGAAATTGGAATGAGTGTGGGATCAGTAATTGTGGCTCATGGGCTTTAGTTGCTCCAGAAATCCAAGAGAAAATTTTCTGCAGCTAAGACAAAGAAAATGGGACTTTTATTCCTCAATTTGAAAATCTGATACATTGAGGCAGTGGTTAGAAACTCTGCTTTTACCACCAAGGACCTAGGTTCAATCCTTGATCAGGGACTAACAGCCTGCAAGCTGAGGCACAAGCAAGTTAAAAAAAAAAAAAACCCTCTGGGGAGGGTAATAAACTAGGAGACTGGGATTGACATATACACACTACTATATATAATGCAGCTTACTAATAAGGACCTACTATATAGCATAGGGAACTCTACTATCAATACTGTGTAATGACCTATACGGGGAAAGAATCTAAAGAGTAGATGTAACTATATGTATAACTGATTCATTCTGCTGTAGAGCAGAAACCCACACAACACTGTAAGTCAACTATACACCAATAAAAGCTCAAAAAATTAAATAAAACCATTCCCAGATCAAAAATCCAAGATTTCATATTCACCCCATAAAGACATAATTAAAAGCTATTTACACAACTGTCTGTAATCCTGTCCTTTCTTGAAACTAAGGGTTGTGAGGCTTCCTTCCTTTCATACAAAGTGACACATGATAGAAGACAACCTGGCCTCCATCCCTGTCTGCACTCACCCCTAAGTCACCCTCATGTGCAACTACGCACATAATATAAGGTTAATTCGTTACACAAAGTCTGGTTTAAAGAGGTTTTCTTAAAGTGAAAGGACCAAGAAGAAACCTCATTCACCGGAGAAGAAAAAAAGGACCATTGTCACAAATGGAAAGAGAAGATTCTTAAGACAGGGAGAACAGACTTGGTAGGACATGCTCCGGGCTTGCCTTGGCTTGTTGGTCAAAGTCTATGGGTTCTCAGTTTTGCCACTGTCACACTGGGTAAAGTCACTCAGCCGACGCACTGCTCAAAAGAGGTCTGTGGGTAGGGAGTATCTACCCCTCATAGGGTTTAATTTTTTTTTTTTAATTTTTATTTATTTTTGGCTGTGCTGGGTCTTCATTGCTGCCCAGACTTTTCTCTAGCTGTGACAAGCAGGGGCTATTCTCCAGGTGCGGGGCACAGGCTTCTCATTGAGGTGGCTTCTCTTGTTGTGAAGCATGGGCTCTAGGGCGCGTGGGCTCAGAAGTCGTGGCTCACGGGCTTTAGTTGCTCCAAGGCATGTGGGATCTTCCTAGACCAGGGATAGAACCCATGTCTCTTGCCGGTGTGGCAGGCGAATCCTATCAGTGAGCCATTAGGGAAGCCCCTATGGTTTATTTTTAAACATAGACCAAGGCAGAGAGAATAGTGTAACAAATCCCTATTTAAAATCCATCAACACTATCAGTTTTTACTTCATCTCCCCTACACACACACACAGGAGAACTGTAAGGCTAATCCTAGGCAACATGCCATTTCACCCACAAATATTTTACTGTCACGAGGATATTTCTGAGATAAGGAGGATCATACTATGAAAGCTTACAAGAAACAGATAAGCTCACGGAAAAAGAAAAGAAGGCTTCAGATTACTTTCCACTGCTTAAATCCAGGTCTACATTTCATCATTGGTCCACTAGAACCACAGGGCTTCTTTTAAAAAGCAACCCCATCATGATCTGGAGAGTGATGAGGCTGGATCAGAGAGGGATGGCTGCAAAGCTCAGTGGGCAGCCATCACCCTTTCCGCCCCGCCCCCATCCTCCAAGCAGAAGACTGCAGAGATAATCCTTCCTGACTGCTAATGTCCTCACGAACGTACTAGGAGTGACTAGAGTGGGCAGAAAAGGCTGAGGATTCTGGCCAGCACCCAAAGGGCAGATGTCAGACTGCCTGGAACAACAGAGGAGGCGCCTTTAGTCCTTCATGTCAACATAGACAGCAAAATAGGGTTGCTAGTGACTATCTCTGGAGTTACTTGTCCCTGGAAAATCCTTACTGGCCCCTAAGAAAACTTACCCTAACAAGATGCTAATATCTCAGAAGACTTGAACAAGGAATCTTGCTCAAACTCTCTCTCATTGATGGAAGGATGGGCTGGAGCTAGGAAGGAAGGGTCCCCTTTGTCCTACACTCCTAAATGTTACAGGCGCTAGAAACTTGGCAAGCCAGGACTTCCTGCTGAGGGAGTCAGTAGAATCCACAAAGCTTCTGGCTGAGGTTAATGCAAAGAAGGGAACCATGTCCCTCCTCTGTCCCTCGGCCCCATTTTCACAAGCCTAATGAAGTGACAGAGCAATGAAGAGACAGGCAGGATTCCTGGCTCCAGCAAAAAGCAAGAAGAGCTCAGTGTGTCCCGGGGATGGGCCGACAATCCCAACCAGGCAGTCCATCACTGTCCCAAACAATGGGACACCCTGTCCCCAAAACAGATTTTCCTTATCAGTTAGAAAAAAACCAACTGGGCTTTTACCAACGCCCTTGAAGTCACCAACTAGTTTTGTGTTTTGTTTTGTTTTTTGGAAAAAAAAGGAAGGAAGGAGAAAGCAGCTGCACAGAAAATTCCCAATTCATCCTCCAATGACCTGACTGAACAAAACTGTCCTGCCACCTCGGGGAATACTGACACTGCTAGGGTGCAGTGCGCAAACTCCAAAGGTCGATGCCTTTTCTCAGAGAGATGCTATTCTAGGACAGGAGGGCTGGTCCTCTGAGAGGCGAAGCAGCCTGCAGACTGCACCGGGGAAGCCCGGCCTGGGAACCAAGGCTGCAGAGACAGCCAAGCATCAGAACATCTGTAGGAAGTGACTTCAGTCCCTCCCTTCTCCCCTCGCCCACCCCCACCCTCCCCATCCCCCA